>JBCAUG010388365.1:0-31495 GCA_038406175.1 Haplosyllis leylae
TCAATTTTGATGTCACATATGATGCTCACCAAAAACCCTCAAAATGTCCATAGAAAGTATTTTTGACCAATTTTGATCACCTTCATATCTGACATCAAAATTGACATAAATATGTGTGAACCTCATTGTGTCAATTTCTTTTTTTTTTTTAACCTCCTCCATAGTCCGTGTGTTTGACTTTTTGACATCTTTTTGACAACTTGACATCTTTTTGACACATTTAACTTAAACCACCTCAGCCCGTCACAGGGCTATTTTTTCCATTTGCGGCTGTTTTGCAAGCTTTCCAGACTTAACTCCTCAAACTCAACTTGTGACACTGTTATCAATTACCTGGTAATTTTGTAGTATTGAATACAAGAAGGAAATACTGTACCCTGTGCTGTCCAGTGTGGCACGCCGCTATGGGCAGGGTGATTTGTACGAAGGTATGATCAACAATGAAGAACCATTGGTGATTCCCAAAGGAGTGTCAGAATTTGAAGTCAGACTTAGACAGGTTAGTACTGTTTCGATCATGGAAATGTAGTGAATTAAATGTTATTTCTTATCCTTAAATTATACCAAGTACAATAAATTGTTCATTTTTCTAAATTACAGAAATTGATAACAAAATGCATTGGGGTGTTTTATTCTAGCTACTGCGGGTGCTTGAGAGTTTGGAGTGTCGTATGATCCACGAGGTTCGGCGCAAGATTGCAAAAGAGCTCAACCTCTCATTGTCAGAACGAGCACGAGAGGAATCTGCTTTACCAACAGACCTATGGAAAAGACCCGTAAGCTTGAAACTAATCAAATATCAACATCTTGTGTATTTCACAACAATATTTTTTAAAAATCAGATTCATATACATATTCTGCGACAAGCACCTGTAAAGTTAGAAAAACGGTTCTTTTTAGTCCATGAAAGAGAGCTACACTATCAACAAACCTCACATAGCAGAGGAGTTTATTGACAATCTTATGTCAGAATCAAAAGAAAATGATGGCAAAATAACATTTACCACAGAGCATCTCAACAGCTGCCTTGCCCAACTAGCGAGAGATGTAATGGCCAGGGAAAGACATAACTACGACAGGTATATTCTCTTCCTATTGTTGGTTTATATTCTTCTATCAGAGCAACAGCTAGTTTACAAATTGTCAAATTCTAAACCTATTAGAGGTGCTTCATTTTGCATTTCGACACAATTTTTCGCATCACCTCTACACTTCCACCTTCGAGGTTCATCTCCTTTTTAAGGTCAGAAAAATTGGTCACATGTTCTATTAGTGCCTATTGTAATACTATTTTTATTCGGTCACCTCCTTTTCGCTACCAATAACTTCGTGTATTTTTATTAGACAAAGTTCTATAGACTTGTGACTCATGCAATTTGTTGTACATCTTCACTTAAGCATGACTGTAATAAAGGACATTGATACATGTATATTTTTTGCTTATTCTGTTCTTGGTTTGTTTTGCATGATAGTGTTTTTATTTGCACATTTTTGGGAACAGTTACAGCATGTACTATGAAAACCTGCTCAGAGTTCATCATCAGCTACTATATCAGAGAGAACAGGTATTTAGACTGTTGTTATTAAATTATACTGAGAAACATTAAATGTCACCTGAGTAAAAAAAACTCCTTCCTGCACATCAGGAAACTGGTAGATACGCAAGAGATATATCTTTAGCGGCTTACATTCTAAGTCTACTGAATACTCTGCGTCAAGATATTTTCAGTATTTTCTTGAGTACCCCTTTAGCGGCTTGTCATACGTCTCCAACATCCGCGCTATTCTTTCCCTTGCCTCTGAATGTTTTTTTGATAATAATTCGCAACTCTGGGTGTAATTATAGCATTTTTACCCAACAAACAACGTCAGAGTATTGTATATTCTATTCACTTCAATAATGTAATGTTGCAGGAGATAAAACAGTTGAAGGACCAGCTTTATATAGCTCACACCAATGCACAGGTGGAGGTGCAGTGCCAATTAGCTGATCAAAGCCAGGATCTCTTGATGGAAATCACGGGTTAGCTTTACTCATTAGAAATATCAGATTCATTTAACTGAATTTAAAAACCACTTGCCTACATACGTGAAGCAAAAGTCCTCTCGAGATCGTGTGCCAAATCCATCTGCAATATAAGCCTCCTTTGTAGCACCTTTTTTTTCAAAGATTTTTAGCTGCTAAAATAGAGTTACCACCCTATAGAGTGGTGTATGTAATGGACGTCAATCAGATATGCCACTAATGTTTTAGACTGTATGAATTGCACCTCTCTTGTATTTCAGCGCTGAGAGCAAAAATAGCTGAGATGCGAGAGACGAGTCTGACACAAGAGCACGAAATCAGAGAAAGAATAAAGGACGAATATCACCAACTTATCGAGAATCTATTTTCAGCAAGTTACAGACTCAGGAAAAGATATGATTTATTCAGGTAATAATATAATATGTCCTTTCCGCTTAACAATTTACTTACTAATGATGAAACTAATGTGTAACCTTTTCCTTTGTCACTTTCTTTTCTCTCACAGAGAGGAATTACACGATGATGTATTTGCTAAGATCACAGAGGCTCGTGGAGAAGCAGTTCGAGCAATTACCAAACTGAAGCAAAGAAACAACATGATTGTTGGCAAGTTACGATTTACTTCCAGACTTGTAAGATTTTACGTGAACACTCTTTTGTGAGTTATTGTGACTGTGAATGTCGCTGTTCCATATCTGAGACCAGTGCACTACCAAGAACACCGATTTCCCCTGTTGTGGACTTCACACGGTACCTCACTTGGGTCCTCGTCAAAAAAGATCACCCATGAAAATTAGAAGGTATTTTTACCACCCCGACTGATGTGCTGTAATTTTATTTTGTTATATTTGATTTTCTTAATACAGATTCAGAAGAAGCAATGAGAAGTGTGGAGCAAGCGAACCGGGTGAGAGACGTACAGCACGAGAATCATCAACTCAACCAACTCGTCACGAAGATGAAAACTGTCAGTCGTTGGAAGCAGAACTTCCAGCGAGGCATCTACGCAAGATCTGTAAGCATGTCTCATTTAATCGGAAAAAATCTGGGAATAGAAAATAGTTACTGTCATCAGGCTGTTGATTATTTGATTGGTCCAGGTAAACGTAGAATTCTAAGTTTGAGTCACATTGCATCCTTATTTCAGGTTTCCGACTTGCGCCGTGATTCTGAACGCAGCAAGAAGCAGTACTTGAAAGTTAAGATGTTGGCTGAAGAAGAGATGATACTGCTAAGACAACAACTTGTTGCACTGAGGAATGCTTTAAGAGACAGCGAAAAGGAATGTGTAGAAATCAGAGCGCAGTTGGAAATTGAGGTACTTCTTTACTTTTCTGTTTGGGTCAGTTTTTAATTTGAATCACGTAAAATCCGTATAACCCTGTATCTGTGGGGGAAACTTACTATTTTCGAATCACTGAATTAATTCACTCCATCTGACATAATTTAGATCGAGAAGCATAATAAGTCCATTGAAGAGGTACTCACCGAAGAAATTATTGATATACTTTATTATTGTTTGATGTTGAAATTAAATTCTTTGTTGCGTTACTTCTTTAGTGCAATTATGATTGGGAATGTTGTAAATGTTTAATGTTATGTTCATGGCGGATCAATTCAAGAAATTTGGCTCATTCTTGCGTTCTTTCAGATGAGAGAAAAGAAAGAGAAGCAGCACGAAGCAGCTCAAAAGGCCCACAGCCAAAAACAATTGGAGGCAGCGAAGAAACAAAATATTGAGCAATTGGTATGTTTTCTTCTTAAAAAGTAGATGGGGAGTGTTCAAATGAGACAAATGGAAACAGATGCAAATGGTTTTGACATTTTTTTATATTTTGAAATTTTAACAGCTTGAAAATCTGGAGGAGAAAGATTGGAGACTAAAACAATTGGCGGAAGAACAAGAGAAAAACAAGAAGTTAAACCATCTTTTGTCAGAGAAGAATAGAAAAGATGCGAATACCGTGAAGAAAATGCTAACGCATGAAAGGAATCTCAAACTAGATGCATTCCAGAGAGTGGACGAACTTCAGACGCAGGTTGGTGTTAATTTTCAACAAAATAATAATAATAATTTATGTCAAATCAATTGTGTAAAATCAATCATGCAAATGTCGGTATGCCAGTGGTGTCATTTTAAATTTTTTTTTTTTATTTCAGATCTACGACATAGAATGTGGTGTCTTATCTCGGCCTCAGACTGCCATGGCTAGTATAACTGGTAAGTTTACAAACAGGTCACTGTAATACCAGCCAAATAGTAGTTACCATTTTCATGAGACCTCTTTCGAGTAACACCCTTTTGTACATATTTTGAAGAAAAAAAACTTAATGATATCTTGAGTTGCAGCCACTCTGAATATGTTCACACAATTCTACTCAAGCAATTTGTATTACTCTCAATATCGCTCACATACCATCTTATGACAGTTTTGGCTGCAGTCAGATGGGTTCCTCTTAAATCCGAGTTCATTCTATTTTAGCTCCTTCGCGTAGCAAATCGAGGATCAGTTCAGCCACAAAGAAATCGAGAAATACAACAGCGACCCCCAGCAGTGGTGGAGTGTGGCCTCCTCCCGTCATGTGGCCCAATCGCAGCATCACACCTGCAGCTGATCTGTACTCAAGTCTCAACAACAACGTCATCACCGTTGTCGATAAAAAGATACAGCGACCAAAAACAGTAAGCTATCGAATGAATTAAAAGTACTCTATTTTCATTGTTCATTCAATACTCTGTTGTTAAAGCAGTAGAAACAAGAGGGTGGGGCTCTAAATCTACCCCTAAATCTATCCCCACTGGGAGAAATAGATTGAAGTTTCCCCTCCAGATAGAGTAAAACTTTTCGATATTTTAAATTATGTTAAGGTGACTTGACTTTTTTGCCTAATTTGGCAAATTTGTTAAGTGTGAAGTAATTAGGCCAACCCTATACAGCTAAGGCTTTTCCTTGTTTAAAAAACAGTGATTTCTTGGTGACCAAGTATTTTTGATTCAAACACTGATTACCTATGGTATTCAAATGACTTATGAAATAAACATGTGTGAATACATACAGGAACTAACTGTTCGATTCCCAATGCTTGAACCACCTGACCAAGTATCCAGATTTGCGGTAAAACCTTCTGCATGTGTATCATTGTAAAGTTCTGAGTGAGCAGACCACTTATTCACTGGCAGATCTGGAGTATTTAATTGAGTTTTTCGTAAATAACCAAAAACACAAAAAATGATATATATCTAACAACCACTTAGTTCCTTTATCATAAAATCACAGTCATCTAAACATTTCGAGAAGAATAGTGGTCAATATACTTATCAATAATTTTGTACTGAAAACCCAGTATGTCACCCACACACAAGACAATCTTTAAGTTGAAGCACGAAAATGACAAATATGGCAATATTGCCAGTGTTGGTTGGCAATTTACGAAAAACTCGCTTGCATTGATTCCCCTGAAGCTAGATACCTTCCAATACGTCCATGAACTAGCTGGCCAAATCTGCAAAAAATAATACGGTTGGGACAGGCAATTCTAACCCCAAAGCATAAAAATAAGGGATATTCAGCCTTTTTGGCGAGATGACAAATTCCTGGTGCTTCCTAGAATCTGCCAATGAAAGGTCGAAACCCTTGATGCTGCAATCTCATCTATAAAACTCTCAGCACTCAGTTGTCTTGCGGCAGTTAATTATGTTTGCAGAATGTGTGAAATGCTCTTCATGGGTCTTACCATGTAAATAAATTCGTTTCTTGTTTCGTAGACTATTTGAGAAATGCATGGAATTCTATGCCGCAATGCGAACTGTAGATAAATAAGTTTTGTACTTATTTTAATTTTTCTCGTAAATGCCTTTGCAAATTAACAAACACGACACTATGAGACCAAGACACGATGTTTTCAGCGCAGAAAATATCCCGTTTCAGGCGTATTTTTAGGATGCAATTTAGGTCTGTCTTAAAGTACCTTTTTGGCTCTTTTTACCATTTTTAGTGCAAAGTTACACGTTGTATTTTATTGGTGAAGTTGGTAAGGCTTCACGAATTATAAGTGCTTTTTGTGGTGTTAATGGCCAAATTGCACAAAAACAGTAAACTAATCAATAGATTGCCAGTAAACATAAAGTGACATATAATTTGATGCATGAATAAGATGAATTTTATTTTACTTTTTTCAGACAATTGGCAGATTGCGCAGTCGTATTGCGGATCAATTATTAAACGAGTTGGACGTTCCAGATCATCATGAAACATTGTTCAAACTCAAAGAACTCGCCAGGAAGAAAGCCGGTCATTGAATCACAACAAATTAGCACTCACTACAGACTAGTGGCGGATCCAGGATTTCCGAGACGGGGGCGCCAACACCGAGGAGGCGGCAACCTATTATTTGGCCAATTCCCCCCCCCCCAAAAATGCATAAAAATGAAGAAATTTTGATGGAGAGGCGCGCGCGTCCCTCCACCCCACCTGGATCTGCTAATGGAGGCTAAAATTGTCTGATGTCTCTGGGTTCCGTTGCCCAAATGTCACAATGTAGCAGACAAGTTATGTTTTTTTGTGTGTCATTGACAGCTGTGTAGGAACATTTTTACTTGAATCCGTCGTTGATGGGTCAATACAGTGACCAAAGCGATATTAAAAACTGTGATATTGTAAAGGTTAACCAGAAGCCAGGTATCGAAAAAAGTAAATCCTTGCCAAAAATGAGTGATATTGTACTTCCTACATTTATTATTTGTTCATTTAATTTTATTATTGTGTTATGTAATTAAAAGGCAGTCTTTTCTCAACACAACGACTTGTTCACGTGGGACGACACGGGACAACTGTTTAAATGGGCTTATGAGGGTTGGAATAAGCGACAGCAACACCGTCGTCGCCGTTACTCATCACTGGTATTTAGCTCCAGATCCATAGGAACTACATTGACAAAAAATATGTCTTTGTCACACGTATTACACGTATACTGTTGTCCCAAACACTTCGAATCTTGCCGTTGTTGCTACCGCTCGATATGAATGAGCCCAAATCACACCTATAAACTACTTAAACGATCTCACGTAGAATTCATTCATCGTACGTTATTTTCAGTAAAGTTAACTATTTTATCATCACAACGCCAAAATACCATTTTATGTATCTTTAGACGCATGCTTTTGCATGTTAACAGCTGACAATTGATGCCAAAGTATTCCATCCGAAAATGCCGTCCTGTGTAAAGGTGCATCTTTTACAATTTCTATGCTGTTTTGTGATTGTTATATTTTATCATGTACTATAAGATTATTACATTTATGTTGATTATTGACCTTAGCCAAAATCACCATCACTATCTAGTCTACACTGTAACCCTAGAGTGCCAATTTAACTATTGTAAAACTTTTTAGACGACAGTCTATGGAGACCACTGACACCTCTATTTTGACTTGCCTTAGGTCGATCTTTCGTTGCTATTGTAGTCTGATAAAAACAATGAACAGCTTTGTTCTTATTATAAAATTTAATGTACAATGACTTGTATACAGAGTGCGTTCTTCACGCTGTGGACTATTAAGCATTTAGTTTGCATGTGTAAGAAAAAACGTTCGGATAAATGCAATTGTCATCGATCCTATCTTTTGTGGAATTTTACATGGTAATTTTTTTTACAGAATGATGAGATAAATGGGTTTATGAGCGTTCGAATAAACGACAACACCAACGACGCTGTTACACATTTTCTTTTTCAAATTTTGGACACTTTGGCGAAATGTTTCAATCCAACGACACATGAATTTTACAAACACAATCATTTACAGTTAAATTGTCATGTAAGCACAAATTATATCACAAGTTTCTCCAAAGGGATAATAATAAAGCCATTGTTAGTATTGAAGCTGATAAGTGTAATGTGTTTGAACCACCTGAAAATAAAAGTAATATGTTAGACTAGTAAACGTTTTGTTGACGTTCATATAGTCCGATGGTCTGTGTGGCATTGCACAAGAAATAAGGGAATCTCAAAGACTCGCTCTGTATGATCTGTGCCATCGAAATTCATTAATTAGTGATCGCACACAATGATAGAACGTGATATTGGTAAGAGATGGATAAGTTAAATGCAGAATTGAAATTGATAGGTAATGACCATGAAAAGAGATGTTCACTGTTCCCCCTCAGATAACTGGTACAGAAACAAGCTATCGAAAAGATACATACAGCTCACAGTGGAAATCCAAACAAAACGCTTGTCAAAGAGAATCAATGATGCAAGAAATTATAACATACCTAACATAAATTTCATGGTTGGGAAACTCATGGCGCCTTCTCCACCTCGACTCCAACCGAACACTCGCAGTTTGTACAGAATGTCCGGGTTGAGATCGTCTATGTACAGGTCCGATTCTTTACCTGCGTTATAATCTGTGGCGTTCTTTATATCCTCACCTTCTCTCCACATCCGAACCTGGTAACGAAGAGGAATTAAAATGTACGATGGTTTAAACAAAGACAATAGTTTCATGGACTCTTCAAAAAGAAAATTGAGTCAGATATTTACTTTGTATCCTTCAAGTGGTTCTTCCCGCTGTGTTGTACTGAAGCCTCTCCAGAATACATGTATAGCTGTGTCTGACCTCTTCTTCACTTCAATTTCTACGGGTTGACTGAGTGGTGCTGCGGCAATAATAAAAATTGAACATGAGCTTCAAGCGAGTAAGGATCAGTGCGACATACGTCATAAAAGTGTGTGATAACAAGACGCATTGCTTTTTTGTAATGACAATTCAAAAACAACCAATGTGTGTTTGTTTTTCAAATATTTCTACAACAGATCTCCATTGATGATTTCTTGATCAAATTGTTCAAAAAAACCGATCTCATTTACCATGCCTCAACGTTCTCTGTTGGAAGTGTTCTGACTTCGGACCGTTTCCCGCTTCATTCCAGACGTACACAGCGAAGTAGTACGGAGTGTTCGGATATAAACCGATGACGAGACCTTCACTCGCCTGACCGTCAATTGTTACTCTCCACGAACGTTCAAAATCTATTCCTAAATGCGTCTCCCAGTAAGCCAGCTGTATTAAACAACGAGATACATTATTCAGTTTTTCTTCCAAATACGCCAACAGAGATTGACATCATAAGGCAAATGAAAAGTTAAATATTTATCCTTTCCAAAAATAATGTGTTGGGCCATTGTATTCAAGCTACAATTTTGTTCAAGGTACACACAGTCAAGTGAATGTAGCGCAGTTTAATCGCGTGATGCAGATTGGAGGCAAAAATTAATTGAGTAATTTATCTCCGAGTCTTTTTCTCGTGTGGCCCGGTCTCTTTCCTACCCTATATCCGCCAAGTTTTCCAAACACAGCTTCGCGGGTGTCCTCGACAGGGATCCAGGTGACAAGGCAGGCGGTGGAGTTAAACGGCTGCGCACGCACGTTACTCACTTGCGCCTTGGGTGCTGCGTGCAAAAAATCAGGATGTCATCAAAACACGCCGGCGGGAGGTTTTTCGTTCAATTAAATCAATAACTAGCTCATTTGGCATTCAGAATTCAGAATCAGCCCAACTGCAAGATGAATCATTTATGAAACATTTTCTCGTAAAGTCTGTGAGAAACTTACGTTTCATGGCTGATCTGATGACTGCAATGGGAGACATGGGTCCTTCACCGATGTTGTTGAACGCCTGCACAGCCACCTCGTACTCCCTGTAATAGTTCACTTCCCCCACAGTCTTCACGTGACGGGCTCGCGGACCGTAGATTGTTTCGATCTGTACATGAATAATTTATTTAAATACGGTTCCTCTTAGACCCTCTACTATTTGCTTTTGATTTTTCGTTGCTCTTATGGCAGACCTTGCTGTAATAAATTCTGTTCAAAGTTCTGTCTTCACTTTTTATGTATACCTTTAAAGAACATTCGCTTCTACTTTTTCCAGTTAATTTCGTTTCCCTTAATTTGTAAAACTTACCCTCTCGCCCCACTCTTCATCTCCCAGTGGCTTCCAATAAATTTTGTAGCCGATTCCTTTACAATTCTCCTGCCAAGGTTCCAGAGGCTGTTAAATGAATGGACATGGACTTTATCTGCAGTAACAGCATGTAATGATTACTAAAAGTTTTAGGATCACGCGTTTTTCCTCAAATGACTTGTTCATACCTTCCAAGTAATCACAAGTTCGCCAACTTTTCCACCTCCTCCTCCTACTTCCTCAGGATAGAGGTCTGGCTTTACACATAATGTCCAAAATTCATCTTGCAGGAAAAGAAAACAATAAATGGTTAAAGTGTGCAAATGTAAATGTTGATACATCAATTAAATTAGAATATTTTTTACTTGTGGCCGTAAATAGTAACGCGAAGGGAGTTGGTATTGTAATACCTTTCTACATATTTATGAGTTGTAAAACCTTACCAGATGGTTGACTTGGTTCAGATGTTCCTATTTTGTTCTCTGCTCGGACTCTGATGGCATACCTGCTGTACGGGCGGAGGCCAGTCACATTGTACCTCAGTGTCTCTGTTAAGTCTCCTGGATCTGGAACCACCTGAACATCTGAAAAGTGACGACATTAGTTTCATAAAGTGAGATTTTTTCTCATATATAAAACCTGTGAAAATTCATAATGAAATGAAGATAGAACAGCTGAGCTCAAAAGAGTCAAGTCATGCTCTTTTTTCATTTTTTTTTTTTTTTTTTTTAGTTTTTCTTATAATGTTTTGATGGCATTTATATATGAATACGTCCTAAAGTAGTAACGTACTGGTTTTGATGATTCTGTAGAAGCCTTCCCATGTATTGTTCGCCTCTATGACATAAGATAGTATGTTCTGGTTGTTGTCGCCTGCCGCCTTCCACTGAATCATCACTGATGTTTCTGTGACTGTGCTAGAATCAATGTAAACACCAGCTGGTTCACTCGGTGGGCCTGCGAATACAAGTAAATGTATTATTCTATATCTTTCCTTGGTCCTGTCCAAGTCAAAGTTATTCCAGAGAGATTTTGCTTCTAATCTTTATCACTGTTTTAAACTGCACTACATTAGTTTTAATGTGGCATTGCAGGTATTGCTGTATTTCTAATGTAACAGTGTGAATCTCCGATTATCGCAATTTTAATTCAAGCATATCGCGGTCTGTTTAGCTGTGCAGTACCCCTATTAGAATCCTTAGGACTAGTATTCTACTTAAATTTGGACAAACAAGGTGTTGTGGTTTCTTACCTTGAACCATTATGTACGCCGATCTTTCAATTCGATCTCCTGCTGATGACTCTACAACACAATTGTAATCTCCTTCGTGTTCATATTGCGTGTTCATAATATACAGACCTCCATTGTACAGACCACTTCCCTACAATGATATTGTACAACAATTCAACAATTGCTAAAGTATGTGAATAGTGGCCCACATTTTGTTCTGATGTACTAAACGATGTATTTTTTATTAGTTTTCTCAAAGAAAAATCTTGAAAAAATTGCAATGAGAACTAACGCGTTTGTAGTGTGGATTTCTCCAGATCTCGTATCTGTTCTCGCCAAGCCTGTAGATGATTTCAAAGTCAATTAGACGCCCACTGTGGTACCAGTAATATGTAACATCCAACTGATGCTCGTAAGAAGCTACACAGTGAACGAAGTGCGTCTTGTTCACGGTTATCGTATTCATTTCCGGTGGTAAACTAATTGTTACTGTTGCTGAAAATACAATTGAACAAATCGATTGAATCAATTAAACTTGTAAGGAATGCCATGGTAACAGAACAGCCCAAGGACTTTGGTCGTCTACACATTTGGTCCATTGTGCGCAATGGTGCCACACTTACCTATGAGTGCCACACCTGCTGAACATATTTAATAACAGCAAAAAAACCTGCAAAGTTTCACAGTTTTTGCGACCCAAGACGTTTTACCATGACCAGGTACAGTTTAGATTTCAGCATTGTCATTGAATAGGTGTTCCAGGAGTTTTTGAAACATTTTACGAGTCAGCACATGAAGCAACGTCACATCATCTTCTTTCAAATGTACGAAACAATTGGTTCAAGCGCAGTTGTGTTTTGGTCGAGTGTAAGTACTCACAAAGAACAGTAAGATTTCCGGTGCTGGAAGACTCTCCGAGCTCATTGGCTGCATGACACTTGTACACGCCTTCGTCATTGAGCTCCACCGGTGAAATGAACAGGTTTCCGTTTGGCATTTGACGAACACGGGAATTCTCGTCTGTTCCAGGATTTAACTGTCCGTTATTCTTGTACCTGATAATTTGGTAGAATGAATACATAAATCAATTCTGAGCGTACGTCCAAAGTTCCAACCAACTACAGGGTTATTTTGCAAGCTAAAACACAACACTGCCTGCCACAGTGGATGAAATATCCATATTGTGGCCAAGCTCTCAAAGATATCCTGGTCTAAAATCCTAATTTTGAGGTTGACAAAGTACTCATTATTAAGCGTTTTTTCTTCTTTATCATTTATCTACATTACTTTCTGAATTTGATCACAACCTACCAGGTTATAACAGGTTTGGGTGCCGCTTCAGGGCGACACATGATGGTTGTATTTCCTCCTTTGGTCGCGAATTGATTGACTTGTAATGGATACTTCTCAAAACTGGGTGGGAAACCTGAAGAAAATTTTAATGTTTTAACATTTTTTCAAATCGCAAATTACTGTGAAATAATAACAATATAGAATTGATATGGGAATATAAATTAGACCACTTTAAAAAACGTCATTTTTTTCGTACTTACTAAGTACCCTTAATTCGCCAGAGCTGTATCTGGTTCCGTGTGTATTTGTGGCGGCACACTGGTACATGCCGTTGTCCCGTTCTTCATTTAAATCACTGATGCTCAGTGCATTGTTGGTTATGATCACTCTTCCCTCGTCACCAGGCAATATTTGGTCTTCCAGTGGTAACCCATTCTTCAACCATCTGTTACGCAACAGAATTGTCTTTTTTTTGAGAGTTTTGACCATTTTGATCACTCGTAACAACCTCTTAGTTAAAATGCTGATCAAATTAAATTTAAATTTACATATTACAAGAGCATTTAATTAAAACAGCGTTCCATTTCATTCATACTGGTAATAAAAATGATAATTCAGGAACTACATTAATAATCAATTAGAATTACAACAATACATACGAATAGGTCACTTTTGGTATGCCACTTGCTTCACATCGCCACGTCAGACTGGCACCCACATCCACAAACTGATCCTTCAGCCTAACGACGAATGATGGCTCCGCTGTAAGAAGATACCTCAAGTTCTACAACGCTGACTAGGTTCATGTCTAAATCTACAATTGCTCCCTATCAATTGTAATGTCAATAGATCCAACTAGTAATTTATGCATATTTTTTTCAATTTTTCCAAATTTAGTTTCTACTAATTTAATCAGCAGATGATGCTGATATCTTGAATGACATCTACTTTGTCAAACAGTTCAATAAAACCATTCCACGGTATTTTCCTGGGGAATTTAAGATTGTCCTTTGGAACAAGTGTACGATTATCAAAGCAGTCGCTGCAGTACCTTGCAACATGACCTGAACAGTTTTTGATGTCGCTCCACCGTTTGTTCTGTCGACTCGACATCGGTAGACACCCCCGTCGTAGAGCTGTACGTTGGGAATCTGAACGACCCGGTTGTGGTCGGTGAGTCGGGCTTGATTAGGCAACGGTAGTACATTTGTCACTTGGCCCCATCTATCAACCTCAACCTTCTCCCAGAAGTAATTCAGTTTTGGTTGAGATCTGAAATTAATCGAGATGTAACCAAAAGAGTGATATATTATCGATTAAAGAACAGGCTGAATTGGTTCTGTGTTCTGGATTTAGGTCACAAAAAAGACAATTCCTCAACAGGAACTAGAACTCATAAGAACTCACGTTCCAGACGCCCAGCACTCCAGCCATATTGTGTCGCCAACTTTTGGATTCTTTGGCCAAACATTGGGAAATCCGCTGCCAACTTCTGGGTCATATTCTCCAGGACCTAGAAAAATTAAATATGTTCACCATTGATGGAGTTGTGGAGTAAATAGGTAAAGTGAGAAGTTTAATATGTATAAAACTTAGAATCATTGCAAATTATTATGTGTAAATATTTATAACACTATTACTCTATGTTTATTACACTACTGTAGCTGCACAATCATTTTTGCCACCAATGATATGGTCGTTTTATGGTGCGTTCAGACAGAGCGGACTCTGGGCCGATACAGGAACAGGGACCAGCCCCTGACCTGGTTCAGGTGTAATGTGAAAGCTTCCACAGTTTGACACAACTCATTATTTCCCGGTCCCTGTCTTGGTCTCGGTTCCGTCAAGTGTAAATATACCATCTGACTTTAAAATCTTAAACATCAGCTTACTTTCGGCGACCACGCTGAGCTGTGTTGGCATACTTACTTCCTGCAACCACGCTGAGCTGTGTTGGCATACTCTCTACACCAGAGGACCACGTGACTCCGGGTTTCTGAGCAACACAGTAATACTGTCCATTGTCATCTGATGTTACCTATGGGTCAAAATGAAATTTACATTTTATATTTTTCTCCTACCACATATTTTTCCACAACATACAATGGAAATTCTATATTTTACATACTTCAGAAAAGTACAATCTGCTGTCTTTGGAAACGAAGATGTAGGGCTTCAGTTCTGTTCTCACAAAATTGCTGGGGGTGTTCTTGTACCATGTATAGTGTAGCTCCTCTGAAATTAAATTCCATTTGCTGCACAAAAAAGTGTTTTTACAATAATTTTTGTAAGCCTATTTCCACCTCTAACATAGTAAAGAGATAGCATACCCGGGTAATGTTTGGGAGGGTTACATTCAATGGATGCCCACTGATACTCTGTGGCTACAACCCTAGATCTGGGTGACTTGGGAAAGTCCTGGAGAACTGGAATACAAAAGATCTATAGAAGTATAAACAGTTACAAAAGCATAGCGATTACTTATTCCCAATTTGTTTCAAGAGCTTATTGCTGGCTCGAGAACGGCTGTGTCTACATTTTCTGAAGATTCTTCACAAATAAATCACAAACCAATTTTCTAGACAATTTTCTAGACATCTCCATGGCCATACGACTGCTTGGCTGGTGCATCAGGAACTAATCAGGAACTAATTTCATAAGTACCAGTAGTTTCTGAGCGCAAAGGCTTCCAGACACCATTTATATTTCCAGGCACCCACCCACCAGTGAAGTTTCTTCATTCCGTTTCTTTCTTCAAGAGTAAATGTGAAAAGTTTATCTACTCACATCCAAAAGCTAGTTCCACTTGATTGGATAAAATTGTTCCATAAATATTCGTTGCTGCACACTGGTATCGTCCATCATCGGCCCTCTCACTGGACGGAGAGTCTATGATTAAGCGTCCATTGATAAAAGTGTATCTGGCATCTGTACTGGGGTCAACTTTCTCATTTACAGTCCCCCTTTGTTTAAACCATTCATAGGCTGAAAATAATACGACAGAGCGGTATTCAAATATTCAGTAATTTTCACATTGTAAGCATTGCGAACCTGTCACATTTCCTGTTGCTAAAATAGTAATGAAAACCTGTGGTAAGTTCGGCCTCTTTATGACATTTAAACTCGTAACCGTAAACGATCTTCTAAATAGATCAAAACAAGACAGTCCTCCTGGGGGTAACCCTGTCACTGGTCCTGTCCAGGGGATACCCCCGCCCCCTCCTGTGAACGGACATACACTTGTGAAAACATTACCTTCCCGTATCCTTCGGAATGCGGGCGGTAATGATAGATTAATATTTTTGACGTTACTCACATGGTTCTGGAACAGCATCTGCAATACACTCGAGGGTGACAATATCAGCAGCCACAGCCTCTGTGACGACCGGCTCATGCACGGTATCCTGCGGCTGGACCCGGAACCTTGGTCCCCGATGCACGTCTTCCGGGTCAGGATCAAGATTCCCATAACCTGCAAATAATAGAACCACAACTTTTTAAAATGCCCAGCCATAATATTCCATCCCCCGATTCTACCCAAGGCAAAACAAGCACTACAACGCGGAAATTAGAAACTTCTAATTAAGAGTTGTTCGCAATATTTGTTGTGGGTGTCTCTTCCTGAACGTTGACAACGTTCACGGTGCTCTTTGCGATTGTTTCGAGATCAGCGTTACCTCAAGTTTATGCATAAACAGAGATCCAAAACAATGTGCTCAGCATGAACAACCATTCCACTTCGGTTTGTGAGGCAATTCATTTCTCGTTGTTCCATATTTGTCAAGAGGTTTAAGGAATAGTTCTTACCTGGTCCTCTTTCATGCTCCTGAATTTTGAATATGTCCTCTTTGGATATTTTACAGACGTAAGGCATTCTTTCCGCTCCAGTGCCTAAAATCCATCCCCAGTTGTAGCCTGCAGAGAACATTTGAAGCCAATATAATTTTATGTCCTGAAGTATAAAAATTCCATCCATTTATGTGCGACAAATAGACCATGCAGGGTTGCTAAACACCAATCAAGATAAAATTCCCTGTGTTTTCCCTCTGTTCTCATCATTTTCCTGTTTTCTGGTACAAAACTAACAATAATTGCACTCAAATCACCCACAAAGAGATTTCCTACTAATAATCCCCTCTGAATTACAACCGTGGCACCGTGTCAAGGCTTTGCGTTTGGTATTTGAATAACATATTATATTTCTGAAATCTCACTCTTCCAGGTAACCTCTGAAAGTAGTGGTGGGTACTGTGCAGCCTCATTCGCATGAAGCGAAAACAAATGCGAAAATCACGTCATAAATATGTTTAATTCGTTTTCCTATGTGAACAAGCTCTCATTAAACTACTGCGTCAGTGTTACATTGTTGCGAACGGGTAAATTGACATCAATTTCGTATTAAAACGCTATGGAAACCAAACAATCCCAAACGAGATCTCAATCGCAGACGCCTTGAAATCTTAAAAATGTCCAAATTACACAGCACAAAACATAGCACGTACCATTGTAGTTGTACATAATAAAATCTTTTGTGAAGTCAGTAGGGATGGAGTCGTTGTGCCAGTAGAAGTAGGACTCGATCTGCTGTCCATCTCCTTCCCAGTAAAACTGCAGAGAATCTACATCCGACACGCGCCTTCCTGATGTCCACCAGTCCTTTCTGTAAGAATATTATTGTTAACTGCGTTAAGATTTTTTCATTTCTTACCTCTCAACGCAACGTCGTGTTTTCTGACACATTACACTTTGGTAAATAAGGAAAATAACTACAAATTATAAATACAAATGATAACATGAAGCACCGAAGTAAATACATGTACTGGACCCCAAACCGAATGTAATAACTTTTTGTATGAAGTTTAGTTCTCACTTGGTTTGGCCTGGATCGTGAATGTTGAGTGATTCTATGATGAAGCTGTGTTCCATGTCGTTGTTGACGCTGAGGAGGAACGCTCCGTCCTTTGCGCACGCATCTTTAGCTCCGTTCACCGTCAGCAGCTCAAAACGGACAAACTTGTAGCAAAACTGATCAAAGTCTTCCCATCCCGTTGGACATTCTACACAAAGTCACTTACCGATTAATACTCACTCATTTTTATCACAATGATCCCAAAGACAAAATATTGACATTTGTTTTTTTTTATTTAATATCACAAAACAATAAATTAGTACTCACCGTACATTTCATAATTACAATAAACCACACCAACTAAAAAGACACAAATTAAAGTTCGAAACATGTTGAGATCCTTTAATATAATACACAAAATTGTAACTTTTAACTGACACCAGAATTCAAAATCCGTCTTATTCGGGTAAATCCCCTACATTTGTTCACGGTAACATGGCTGCCATACGGAATATCTACTCATAGCCAACTGTGTCAGTGACCAACTTTCTTATCTTTTACCTGTAACTGGGGGATATTTTCTACAATACACAGGTAAGAACGGAATGTAAATAACATTGGTAATCATGACCTTATTTGATAAGACAATATTGACCTAATCTAGAAGTATCAAAGATCAGGTCAAATGATAAGAAAGCGACAGACAATTGTTTGTTTAGTTACTCTTTCACCATTGGAAAAGAATTCACGCATTCCAGATTGTTTAGCTGTTTAGAACAATTGTTTGTTTCACGATTGAAAGAGAATTCACGCATTCTAGCTGTTTAGAATAATTTGAAATTACACACATCAGTCATTTTTGTTTGTTTTAACGTATTTTACTCCAATAAAATATTGCAAGTTTGAAGCAGATCCAGCGGCGGGATAAAGGGAGAACAACAAGCATGACATTTATGCAGCTGCCTTCAGCAGACATCTTTTTCATAATTAATGTTTACAGAACAGGAGGAGGGGGCCATGCCCCACCCCGGATCCGCTACTGCAGGAACATCAAATCGCTCATCTGAGGTAAACGCACTCGCTGTTAATAAAAACCGACTTTTCATTGAATTTTACATTAAACATCTAATTCGTTACACAAGTGAAAAATTACATCATTTCACTAATTCTATTGGATAAATCAAGAACTTTCATTTTTCTTTCTTGACGATTTTCACTACTTGAGGCCCTATGCCGCCCTAATGCCAACATAAAATCATAAACCATCTGCCTTCTTCTGTAGTCCAGAGGTTCAGTTATAACAAAACGATATCCTTTGTGAAGGCTAGGCGGCAAATCACATGCAATTATTTCAAGTTCGGAATCAGCGTACCAACTTTGAGGATCAAAAATCACTGAAATGAACCAATGGAATAGCATTTCTTAACCCTCGGATCTGGAGACAAAAGTGTCCGTTTCTGAGTCTGAAAACCTCTCCCGCCCCCACAACGCAAAATCAAAGCGTTCATGAAATATTCATTGTATTAATTTCTTTAGACAAGTCTATGGCTTCTGACTTATATTTTTGGAACTCTTCGCCTTCTAAACATGTACAATATATTAGCGCAACCATGAAATCGTAAGCTTTTTGTCGTTCTTTGCTATCGGGAGGTTCCGGAATTAAGGAGCGGTATCCTGTATGAAAACTGGGAGGTAGATCTGAACCTATTTCTAGCATACCAGCTCTGGGGGTCAAATATAACTGAAAGAAACAATAATCCTGGTCAGTTCTCCTTTATTTGATTTTTTATATTATTTTGGGTGATTTTTGTATCACTCGGAATGTTGTCAGAATGTGTTTAGCACAGATCACAAGGGCTCGTTCAAACTCACAGGTAGAGCTGATGAGATGAAGATTGGTACATACCCAGTCCTACCAACTATACTCATTTTCAAGTGTGTATTTTAGCCTCAGTTTCTTTCTGAGTTGTGAGCTTCAGTTTGTGCCAAAAATATACTGTCGGTGGCTAAACAGACTGCGTACAAGGCCGAATTGCCACACTGGAATACAGCGACTAAACAGACTGTATATTGCTGACACTGGACTGAGGGAGGGGGTGGGATACCGTCAGCTTAGACACTGACTGTATTTCGTACCCGGTATACTGTCTCTTTAGCCACTAACGGTATATTTTGGCACAAACTGAAGCTAACAACTCACACGGAAACTGAGGCTCAGAGAATGTACATTTACACAGTGAAGTAGGTGTGGCACTCAGAAGCGAATGTGCTGATCGTCAAGGGGGTTTTTCACGAAAGTCATGAATAGTAAGTCGTGAATAACATATTTGGGTTTCTGGTAATTTCTGGAATAGTACCAGTCAGTAGTTTTACTATTTAGAGGCCTTATTTGCCTCCTATTCATGAATAGCTTAATCGTTAAAAAAGGACGATTAAGAAGCAAATAAGCTATTCAGCCTTTTGTGAAAAAACCCCCAGGTGCAAGTAAGTAAGCAAGCATCTGCGCAATGAAAGATCTGCCCTTACTTCAATACTCATGGAATATTTCCCCATCTTGAAAGTCAACAAATTACACGCATATTCGGGAACTAATATACTTAGTTGCTGCATTACTAATTCACATTTTACTTACCAGGCTCCCCATTACACTCTCCAATATTGATATCAAACAAATCACCGTGCAACAACGATGGAATGCTGACGTTAGACTTTTCAATGATTTTGGCAACGTTACTCTGACACAGCGTCCAGGCTTCTCCGATAGATCTGTCTCCTGTCTACAGTAATAGGAAAAGAATGTTCATTGGGCTTTATTCCACCAACTACATGCACAATAGTAATGACAATGCTTATGGTTGGACATTTCAGTGCATTGACTTCTATGGAAAAAAACCCAGTCAGTTCTCTGTTTTTTTGGTTTTTTTTGTATTGATAAAACTGGGAATTTCCTTCTACCTGGACGGGCCTGAATAAATATAAAAAAAGTTGTATACCCGTACCTGCTCAAGACAACACCCAACAAGTGCATCCAATATATGTCTGCAAAAGTATTCCTGCAATAACATACATGTAGCCATATCTAATTAATATAAAGTTTAAGCTACTGGCCACGACAGGTCTCAGGAAAAATTGCACGCCACTATACACCACATATTTCTTCAATAGGAAAAGCTGACTTCTGAATTCTAAAACTAACCGTCCACGACTTTTCCCAAACTCCTGCTGGAACATGGAAAATTGGTCCAAAGAAATGGGCCCCTTCGAATCCAAACTTTTCTGCGAATGGAACATCTGTCGAAGAATGTATGGAAGAGGAGTTTTTCTCCAGCTGCTCCTTGATACGTTTGTTATGCAGGTGAAGTCTATGGGTATAAACTGCCAAAATCAGAATTTGTCACAGTTACCAGTAATACCTGCTGAAGGGTAGATTTTGATCAACTGTTTTCTGTTAAGTTTGTGTTTATTCATTTATACGTTCAACCTAGCCTTTCCAAAATTAATGGACTCTTACTGAGCTATCTGCAAACCAATGTTTTCCCACATACTCTCATTTTTCACTGGTGACAGGTCAGGCAAATTTTCTAGCACCAAGATTGACCCACTTGCTGATGTAGGATGATCCAAAAGCTGGAAAGAAACAAATGAAAACTTCTCTGATGTCATGATAAAATATGGTTTTTTATATGTAAAGTAAAATTAATAATATGTTTACCTTTATTGGTTTTGGAACTCTGATAGTATTAGTAGCAGATATTGCCTGTAAGCTCATCCACTCACAATCAAACATAGGTTTAGTCTACAATTACCAAAAAATATGAAAATTAAATAGTACCTACAGGTCCAATGCAGGTATGGATCCCAGGAAACAGTCCAAATTGTGATCTAATGGTACACAGAAATAGTTTACGTAAATCGATAGTAAAATTCCTTCGAAATTATGTGGCCCTATGTGGCCGCTGGACCCCGCCTGAATGGGCTGGGTTCCCTTAGACTACACAACTTTACAGTGGCGGATCCAGGATTTCCCAGACGGGGGCGCCAACCTCCAAGGTGGGGTGCCAACCTATTGTTTGGCCAAATTTTCCCAAAAAATGCATGAAAATGAAAGAATTCGGACCGAGAGGGGGCGCGCGTTCCTGGCGCCCCCACCCCCTTAGATCCGCCAATGCCTTACCACATAATTTTCCCCAGAAGCTGCCCTTATTAGATCTAGATCTAGGTTCATACCAGAGAAGTATTATTGTGTTTAATGAAATAGTGTGCATCATCATCTCCTTTTATAACCGCCGCGTTTCCAGCATTCACAATTCCTCCTTTGGGTCGAGATGTAATTTCACAAGTCGAAAAGTTTAATGACGTTTGTATGTGATTCACAAGAGCCTCCATCCAGAAGTTAACAAGATGTTCCAGAAATGTGACAACTGTCGCGCGTCATGAAATAAAGGTAGCCAATCAAAACTGCAAAAATAACTCACATCGTTCCGAGTCTGGATCACTTCCGGTTGTAATCGTATTTTGGAAACTTGGTCAAAAAATGATTGTTTATGTTTAATTTGATTGTTATTGCGTTGTTATGAGTGAACAAACTACACTTCCAAATACTCAAGATACTGAGGTACCATTACAGGAAGAAGAAACGTGGCTGTCAATTGCGAAATACTTGCTTTTTGAGTTGGGTCGACTTTGGGACAGCTGGTTAGATTTCAGATTGAAATTGCTCGTGATCCTCCTTGCATGGCTCATTGTTAACATCGGTTTAATCCGTGTTGCTTGGCGTGTTTATGGAACAAAAGTAACAGAAACTTTTGGAAACGAAGGTAGATCTAATTTGTTAGAAATTCAAATCTTATTTTTTTAGGTGTTCCTGAAGTGATTCAAAATACGTTGGGATTTTTAGATTTGGCGATTATTGCAAACATTACAATAACCACAGCCCAGAAGGCCAAATGTTTTCCTTCCTATAAAAGCATAATGTTATGAGTGAACAAACAGTGCTAGATCTACAACATATGGTAATGACCACAGGCTTTTCGGACTCTCGCTTAATTAACTACGTGAACAAATAGAATTATTGTGCGTGTGAAGCGTTAAACTTAAATTGGGTGTGGTAATTACTTTGCTCAATCGATTTAGTCAATCAATTTGGTTTACTTTCTTTCGTTTTTTTTAAAGTTGTATGAAAATAGTTGCGAACTTTCCGACAGCCTACGTAAACTCCCAGTTTAAATTGTTCACGCATGGTATTGTAGTATGGCATGTTTTAACTTCGAACAGTTGTGATAGGTTTGACATTACAAGTAACTTTTTGTAATACTCCCAAGTTGATTTTTACTAATAAATTGTTCGTTCACACTGACCGAGAATAGTCAGCAACAATGAAATCTATTGTAACCTTTTCGTTATCGGTCTCGGTCAGGATGAATGAACCGTAGGAACTGGTTTGTTTTTAGGTTCTATGAAATACTCATCCTGTATTATTTTGCTCAATACAAGTTTTGTATATGTCGGACTGTGCAAGTCTTGTCTTTATGACCCCTCGACAGTATAATCATGCAAAACTGCGCATAACTTCTAAGAATCGCGCAGAGAATCGCGCAGAGATTATTCTGGGTGAGTCAGAGTAACATGATAAATTGCTGTTTTCTTTCCAGAATCTGACGAAGAACCATCTGCTGATAGCGACGAAGTGAGTGAGCAAAATTTAGATCGTCAGTGAAACGGAACAAGAGGGTATTAGGGAAATGGCTGCTATAAAGAGATTTTTTGAGAAAAAGAAGCTGGAGATGAAATTTAAGAAAGCCGGAGAAGGGCATAAATTGACGGACGATACCAGAGCGGCTAGTACAAGTGGAAGAGCCGTTGCAGGGCCGTCTGCTGGTCCTCGTCGTGATCCGACATACGATGCACGTATGGCGGGACAAGCTGCACTACAGAGGATGAACCAGCCAAAAACAGGTGAGTAGTTTATGTGAATTACAATCTTTTTACTTTGTGTTTGTAGGTTAATACTTTTATTTCCAGACAAATTAATATAGTGGGATAAAATTTCAATTCTAAAGACAATAACTGAAATTCTGATAATATCTCCATTTGATGGACATTGAATTATAAATCCATCATACAGTTACACACTTGACGGGAAGAAAATTTTGTTTATCTGATACATTTCTACAATCTGTTCCTGGCTGAATAAGATGTTATTGCTCAGATAGTACAAATTGAGTCACGTGTCGCCAGTTGTTTGCGGGATTTTGGTCACAAAATATTTTCTTGTGAAATGGAATTAAATTTTTGATTAGGAAGCGGATTAGGTACGAGTGCCGGAAGTATAAAACTACAAGTGAAAAAAGAATTGGACGCAGAAAGAAAAGCTGCGGCTCTTGCAGAAACGTACAGTCCCCCAAAGGAAGTTGTTCTTGACGGAGCACCAATGTTGGCAGTATCAGGAGTGTACTTCAAATGCGCACTTGTTGGTGACGAGGTAAAAAACCAGTACTTTGTAGTATTGGTCATTTTTTGTAACTTTTTTAGAGAGACACATTGGACCATTAATTAATTACAAAAAGTGTACGATTCTATATATATCTCTTCCATGTGTCCATGTATGATAGGTTATGCCCAAAAAAGAAATGGAGGAACACATACATGCCTTCCTGTTGTCACAACTCCCAGAAGAACCCGAAATGACATCTGCTCTTATGATATACACACTGAACAAGGATAGAGAAAAGGCAAAGGTATTAGATTACATCCAGCATTATTGTTAAGATACTACCTAAAAAGGCTGCTGTTTTGCTGATGAAAATGATCATTTTATAATGGGTAATTTCAGGTTGGGATGGATATTTTGTGTAAATATCTGGATAACCTAATCAATAATCCGGGTGAAGAGAAGTTCAGAAAAATTCGACTAGCCAACAAAGCCTTCCAGGTAATGATGGGTCAAAAGTATTGTCATCCTCACCAAGTGGAGAAATATTTATCAGATTTTGCCACTATGACTGTTGCGGTGTTAAACTACAGATTGTTTACATCAGCTCTTAACTGCTTTCAGGAAAAAGTGATGCCTTTAAATGGTGCTGCGGAATTTCTTCAGGCAGCAGGATTCGAGCGGCAGACTCTTCCAGGACCTCAGGGAGTTGACGAAGATTTCTTTGTAATGACGGAAGAGCGAGCCACCAACATTGAAGGACTTAAAACCCTCAAAGAAATCCTCCTGAACGCAGAGCCCATAAAACCAGAATTGGACAGAAATACCAAAGTCTTCTACCCCTCAGGCAGAGCCAATCACATTGAAGTGCCCAATGAGTTTTACAGTATATCGCCGGATGAAATGAAAAAAGAACAACAGCGTCGCGCTGATGCTGCAGAGAAACTAGGCATGCTACGAACCAAGGAAATGAGGGAAAGAGAACAAATGAGAGAGTTGAGAAAATACAGGTACTCCCTCATCCGGGTTAGATTTCCAGATGGTGTTATTTTGCAAGGTACTTTCAGAGCCACCGAAAGACTAGAGGCAGTTTTGGAATTTATTCGTGAGAACTTAGAAAATGACTGGATGCCGTTTTATCTCACAACTCAAACTGGCCACAATTTAGGTGACAGTGAAGGATCTACGCTTGCGGAATTGAATCTTGCCCCGGCGTCTGTGATAAACTTTGCCTGGGATCCCAACGTACTGAAGGAGATAGCTGCTCAGCAGGGTCAGGTAAAACAAAATGTTTATTTGAAACAGGAGGTACTGGCATCCATTCAATCGTTATGAAACTTATCCTTTGCTCTTGCTATTCTCATATTAATACCATTCCAAGAATCCTTTTGGTGCGATATTAGTTTTAATAATAATGCTTTGGGAATGTTTGTGTTGTCTTTCAATTAAAATATTGAATATTGTCAATGTTACAGAAAAAGGCTATTATCCAAGATGATATATAAAATATGGACTTGTTCCTTCTTGTCAAAAATATGCTAACGGCCGAAGTTCAGGAAGAAATCAATAGATAAATCATGGTATTTTCAAATTTGAAAAGAAGAAAATTGTTACTGCAGAACAATATTTTACAATAGCATCGTTAATTATGAAAAAAATGAAAAACGGTCTTGGTCCTAAAAATCCTCGTGTTCACAATTATCTGGTGTAGCTAGTCAAGTTCATTGAGACAGTCTGAAAATCGCTTCAATTATTCGCAAAAGGCAATTAAATTTAACAAATACGTAGAAGTTTCGTTGCCTGGGCCGTTCAAAAGCACAGCATATTTGTATTTTAGATATAATCACCTCACTAGAATGCTTCGGTCCAAAATATTTTTTTCACGAAAGCATTCTAGACGGCGATTAGTCTTTTATTCTTATTTCATTTATCACATTTTCAGTGCATTACAAGTTTTACGAAAGATTACACAAATTTTGTACGTGATTCGGTCTGTTCACAGCATTATTATGTTATATATTGGACTTGTTACTTGGTGAAAATCGAAACCCAGTGATCCAGTGCTCTGAGTATTTTATTATTTAAATTTTTTTTCTCTCTTGACACACTGGCCAGTTCATAAACATTTGTTCACAAAAATTCAGAAATGTTTTTAAAATGGTTTTCATGGTTAAATTTTAATTTTTGGGTTCATGGTTAAATTTCAATTTTTGGGTTCAAATTCGCACTGACATAACTATGTTATTCCCTTAGAATGTCATCTCCATTCTGATCGACTGATTTATTCATGTGATTGTTTATGTTACTGTTTCTCAGTTTATAATAAGGAAGCACAGAGATAGTATGTGTAGTCATACGTTATTTATTCAAGATTAAAAAGTATAGTTTGTATATTTTCGTCATTTTAATAAAAAGGAAATCCGATGAAATAAAACAAAATCACTTCTGGTGGTTTGTGTAAAGATGTTCCAGATAACAACGATATAAAAATTAACATTAATAAAAAACTGAATTCCCTGAAATATACATTAGAAATATGTCACCGATGCTATAGCGCAATATAAAGATAGAATGCTGCTTTTTTCCCGCGAACATGAAATCGTAATGGATTTATCACAACTATGAAGTTCTAGTCTCTGTACAAATCATCAACTGATACCACACCAAGATAGGTTTTTAAGAAGTGTCCAAGGTATATCTTATTGCCGACTTGAAATGCTTCTCCTATTCCACCTTTAATAGTTTTGCCAGTTGGATCGTGAAAACTATTAATTATAGACCCTGTTTCGTCGAATTCTAACAGGATTGTATGTTTCGGTAGAAAGATGTTGTAAAGTTCGAATGGAAATATCTGGGGAAAATGCAAAGATATTGAATGTGAAGATTGCAATGAATATTAAATAATAGAATGATTTATAACTTTCCAGGTGATTTGTTTAAATAACAAATAATCCATGTAGCGATATTTAACCAACGTGCTAACACGATCCCAATCATAAATTCAACACGTGTAAGGAATTCGTGAAGCTTAGAGAGAGATAAAGAAATGTTTATCGAAGAGTTTCCTTACCTTTGCTATAATTCGCTTCAGAACAGGGTACGGTCCGACAAGGTCCAGAAGGGACCCAATCGGACTTGATCCTTCATAACGTGCAACTGATATGCCGACATAGAAGGTTCCTTGAGGAGTTATTTTGATATTGTCAGGGTATCCAGGGAGGTTGTCGTAAAAGACTTCCATGTGACCCGCTCTTGAGCCTTTGATGTAAATTCTGCAATAAATTAACTGAGATTTATTTCTAGGCTTGAGCAACACGAAAGCAACAATTTTTCTTGAGGAAGTGTGTAATGAAAACTAACTCAGTGTAGATATCTGCTCCTGAAATGCAGATGGTGGAAAGACCAGGTCTTGATTAGCTCACATGTGGCAGATTTGTAATCTGAAATGTACCTTTGCATTCTGCACACGCTCATCTCCGCAACAACGAGATAGGTTTCATCCTTAGCCAATGAAATTCCGTTCGCCAAGTACAACCCGTCTTGTACTGTTCTAGCCTGAGCAGTGACGGAATTGTATTCGAGTACTCGTCCGAGTTTATTGGTTTCCATGACCTGAAAACCCAAGTATATTTTATGGTTTCTGACGCTGAATTCATTAGTGTCAACCATAAGTATGTAATTTTTCATTAGGAAATGAAATCCTGGCGTACCTCATATCTGTAGTTTCTCCTGTCCCACTTGGAAGAAGAATCCGTGAAGTAGACCACACCATCGGTTGTAATGTCGAGACCATTCAAAAACTTAAATGGAATTCCATCCATTTCTGAAAAAAATGACATGACGTTATTTCAATGGTCTTACTCTTTTAGGTTGGCAAGTGATAACCGCAAACTTTTCCATTATTTATTGATTTGCACTGGGTCTTGCTTACAACGAGTTCGGTTACAACGAATACCCGGCTATAACAAGCAGCTTTCTTTGCATCAGAATCACTGACAGCAATGTTAAAAACTTAATTACAATGAGCACCCGCTTAGAATAGTTTCATTTGCATTTTTTTACCTGCCAGTACAATTTCTGTGTGCCCGTTTGTAGTGTTAATTTTCATCAATCCTTTGTAAGAGTCCGCTACGTACAATAGTCCGTCAAACGGGTTAATTTTCATTCCCTTTGGTCGGCCGCATATTGGCTCCATGGCAAACGTACCTAAAATCACCGACACCATATAATTGTGTATGTTAGATAAAGTTAATCCCATGTGTATGAATTGATGTCCCTTCTTTTCGTACACAGAATAAGCGTTTTCGATTTTGATGGATTTGCAAATGTCAATGTTGATATCTTACCACATTCGGAAATATTTGCACCAGTGGTGGTTAAAACCTCGGCATCTTGTCCAGAAATTTTCCATATTTTACCATCTGCACTTCCAGTATAAATGATACCCGACGAATCAACTGCAAACGACTCTGGACCGATTATTTTATTCTCGAACAACTTCTGCGCCTTTAGAAGTCGATTGTTAATTTTCAAACGTCCAGTTAGTTTCGGCGGTCCATTCTCAAAGCTGGAAATATCAAGGGTGATCGATGATCTCTCTTAAGGCTTGCTTGTGCGGCATTTATGTTCGCTCACAGGTGACGGCAGCGACTATTAGCTTATGTGATGGTAACGACATTTTACATCAGAAATGCATGGACATGGCGCCCCGCCCCCCAAAAGTTTCTTCCCCTGCTGCTGTTACCCATAGTGTTGCAGTAACTGGTAGCAACACTTAAATTATGACGTTGCCTCTACTATGAAGCTTTTATTCAGCCCGTTTCGCAAAGTTCGTGGGATAGACGGTGCATGACACTTATGCAACTATGCTTATAAAACTATGCTTATAAAACACAGCCGTGAAACAATCGCTGTAAAAATCGCCGTGGACGATCTTCAAAAATCGGTAATTTCAATTTAAGAACAAACTTACATGTATGGCTCTGGATCAATCGGTGACGGTATCATGAACAGAACTGAGATGACTGCTGCCAGAACAGCCCGTTTAGAATCCGTGTTTGAAAATGAAGACTTGACATGTGAAACAATTTGCATTTTTCTGGCATCCACAACTGTGCAGACAAAAGCGTTGATTTTCTTATTCTCTGCTCAAAATCGCTGTCTTGTTGTTAACAATTTCAAGCAGAACTAGAGCATTACTACGTCATTGAAGACATCTTCCCAGAAAATTACATTTTCCCAGAATTAAAAGGTCAACCCTCGGGCAGCTTCTCATTTCACTCACCTCGTGGCTTTGTTTATTGACATATTCAACCTCCATCACGCAGGCGCGCAGGTGCCCTAGTTATGAAAACGAGGTTGGATGAATTTGGACATGTTGTAGATCAATCTGTAATTTCTTGTTCAGCGGGATAATTTCAAGAATGGCAGGTGAAAGGCAGACAGTATTATTCGCCCCAGAAGCAGAAGCCATCATTGAACATTTTGAAGTGTTTGATGTGAAAGATATTGGCTGTCAAAGGTAAGTTTTTCACTAGTTTTTCGCGACAGCAGACGATATGAAAGACAAAGTTTCCATGGCAATTATGAAAACAGTTTGCAATTACGCTTCGAATAAGCACCAACATTTCGTTTGTAATGTTGTGAAACCAAGTCATAGCCTGTCCGAAATTCATTTTCTTTCAATAAACGTGTTTTCCTTTTAGATGGACACAACAGCATGAAAACTTGCAGAGGATCAACATGCAGGCAATACTGCATGCATCCCAAAATGAAGATGAATTTGTTAAGGAGTATCTTATAACATATGAAAAGGTAGATTTATGTTGTGACTCATTCCTTCTTTCTTCTACAGATATTAAAGTTTACTTCTTTTCTTTTTGGGTCAGAAGACGCCTTTAAGGTCGATGCACTCAAAGAATTCAATTGTACATGTCTGGATTTGCTTACCTTTGAATGAAATATTAACGTATTATTGATTGTATTATTGTTTTCAACTTTGCAGATTCCTGCTCTGGTAAAGGACTTAATTGCCACTGAAGTTTGGAAGCAAAACGTATTCCCGAAATTTGCAGAACTCCAATTGGAACCTAAGTCTTCCTTTCCCATTTACGTTGTGGTTTGTGTAGTTCATTTCAAAGTAACTTGGTTGTTTGAGAGACAGACGACAGTTAAAAATTATTTCATTTTGCATGCACTATGTCCGATTCAAAAACCATTACAACCAACATATATACCGATCATCCCCTTCAGCTTTTACATGAATGCACTGTACTAAATATTCTGGAGACTGTGATGTATCACAAGGAAGCATGCGAGTCAGCAGACGACCTGATTATTGATCTCATGGACTATTGTTACAGGAAACTGACAGCATTGATTGCAAGGTTGAAATAATTTAATGTATTCTTTTCATTTCATGATTGGTTTAATATATTGGTGTCAATGAAGAGAGGTTAATATTATTAGGGATTTTTTGAGGAATCGTTTGAAGAAATTCGTGAAATAATAATCTACCGATAGGTGCGAAGAAAAAACGGGTGTGGATGACGACGACGACAATGAAAAGGAAATAACAATCGATTCCATCAAATCGACAGAATCATCGTTAGACGAATTACAAAAACAGTTTTACACCATTGAATTCAATATTGCAACCAAAGCTTTGGCTGTCCTACGTTTCATTGCTGATCATTCCTCGAGGTATTTTTTGGTGTCAGAATGTTAAAACAGTCTGATGATTTAAAGAATAGCTAATACGTGACTTAAAAGATATCCATGTAGGATAATATTGTGAACAACAGTACATTGTTTTTGTCGAATAATTATTTCCGTTATGATTTGTTTCAGTTTATCCCTGAGTGTGCTTTCAAGATTACTCAATACGCATGATGTGCCTTTACTGATAACGCAGCTGATGGAAACCGCACCATGGACCCGGAAAAGAAAAGGTAGAAATAACTTTGAAAAAAAAACCAACTACCCTAAGAATACAGATGTCAATATAGCTAAACATTCAGACGAAACAAAAAATTAATGATCTTGTATTGGTTAACAGGAAAACTAGAGAAGTTTGTGGACTTGAATTGGCAGTCTGTCGATGAAAGAGATCGTTTCACACTGACCAAAATAGAAGGCCAGGTAACAATTTTTCCTCTTGGAAACCCAGGGTTGGTACTCGTCTTGGAATTTTGTCACGACAGCTTAATTCTTTTCTAAAATGATTAACCTTGTCCCGGTTGACACATTTTTTCGTCAGGAAAATAGTAATATGTCAGGGAATTTTGAACCGATTCAAATGTGGCAACTTTGAAAAAAGTTTGAATGTAGGTTCAAATTGAAAAAGTTTGAATGTAGGTTCACTTGAACATTTTATTTTGTGTGTAAGAACGATGTATTATCTCTTTGTAACAACGATGTATTGTCTCGTGTCTTAATGTCACCTTCTGTGTGTTTCAGATGTGGTTAACTTTGTTTCCATTGCTGATGAGGGAAGAATGTCAAAGAAAATACGAATTAGATTCTTACAAGAAAAATTGTCTACTACGGGTAACTTTAGTTTTGACAAGAAAGTCCTCCTGCGTGAACGCAAGAGGCATATCGACCGCGGCATAGCCAGTCCCGGTGGGTGGGGGGGGGGGGGGGGGGGGGGGGGGGGGGGGGGGGGGGGGGGGGGGGGGGGGGGGGGGGGGGGGGGGGG
>JBCAUG010388366.1:0-16443 GCA_038406175.1 Haplosyllis leylae
TCAGTAGATGTAGAGCTGTCACTAGAGTCAAGTGTCAGCTTTCCATTAAGTCCGAAGTCTGTTTGAACAGCTTGAGTGTTTTGTTCCGGGTAAGTCTGTGTCATTTGATTACTTTGGAAAGGTCTTGTTTGAGTTGCGGAAGTACTTAATGTAGGTGTGACAGTTTGAATGTAGCTGTTAATGGTTTGAGTGATTCTTGTTTGCGTACTTTGGTCATAAGTAGCAATCATCACAATTCTAGGAACAAAAACTGGTGCTGAAGTGAGTGGAGTAGCTGAAAGGTTATTATTTGCCATCTTGAGGAAATATCCGTCAATATCTTTACTCAACAAAACTAATTACTAATACAAGAGTACATTAACTAGTAAGAGTCTTAGAAAGACTTTTTGTGACAATATCAATAAATCCAAGAAAAGAAAAACACTTTCCACATGAAAAACTCCTAAAGTATAGGAAAAATAGACAAACGGTTTAGCATATCAATACAAATAATGAAAGTTTGAATGAAAATGCTAAAAATAATGAAGGTAAATACTCACTTTGTGAAGACTGTGAAAAATCTATGATATATTAAAATATGTAACCGATTGACACTTTATACATTAAACAGAATATATTAACATCCTGAAAGATAAAATCGGTCAATAATTCATAGAACCAACATTGAAACAAAACTCAAAACAAATATATATATAAGAAAACATTAACCGACTTACCAGATGAGATTAAATATCATAAATCTATATATATACAATGTCAGTCTACAACGAGAAACTTGCATCATATATATGTTAAACAATCTTGAAAATAATCAAGAAAAACCGTACATACCTTTTGAAAATACTCCAATAAGCTATTACAATAATCCGTTTGATAGTAATTAACAAAAATTTTAGATTTTTACAACTGTTTATATCAAACGCAAAACCATAAATGATAACTGAAGTATAAAGCTTTCTTTAGATATAGAGATATGGGGAATAATAAATTTACTCTCCTTAAGTATCTAAATGGAGAAAAAGAAGTGTGAGATAAACAGCAATGAAAATATCAGTAGTGCTTCAACAAGATAAAAGCTTGTGAAGTGGCACTTAGTAGCACTTATAGAAATCAATTATCATTTGTCACAGTAATTATGGTCTAATGTCAATAAGTGACCAACTGTTACAAAAATTATGTATGAACTTAGAGAAAAACAAAATCTTAGTCTATATTAAATATTAAATAAAGATATATACATATACGTTTACGTATTTAAAAATAATGACGACTTACATATACATGTATAAATCCGGTTCAATACTGTGTCGGATGCGTCAAGTATGAACAAAATCTTTGTTCTGGATAGTCAACAAGCGGTGCTTTGAAGCATATCCATGTCCGTTCTTCAGGAATAGGTGACAATTCCATAACTGGAATCTTCTCAAAAGAATCACCGATAGCTTGAAGAAAATCAGATCTCCTTATTTTATATTTGTGGGTCTCCACATCCAAATTCTTTCTATATATATTGTACAGAATCGGTTGGAGATCCAGTTTCAAGTTGCATTTTGATGACAATGTCAATAACTTGAATTGAAATTTTCTTTGATTGAACGCTCTATATAACAATCGAAGAAATATATCATCTGGTGTAAAGGTAAATGAGAATTTCAAGACATAACGGTAGTCGTTGAAATACATTATTTTAAGATCCTCAAGTATTTGTTGAATTTGTATTCTTGTCGCTAGTTTATCCATAATGTATTGAGACAAGATGTACAGACAAATGGTCTTGATGTATTGTAGGTTGCACGAATAATGCAAAGAGAAACATGTGTAAAAGCTTTATCTTTACACCAAGTACCTTGAAAAATCTGAGATTGGCAAACCAAACAAACTAAAATATGGTTATTAGCAATATGTTCATTAGCACAATGATTAGGTGGAAAGATAGGTGAAACACCTGGAGGGGCATTTTTTCTCATTAAACATGTTATACATTTAAAAGTATGGTTAAGAGCAGAAATTAAATTCATTTTATTACAGCAAATTGAACGTCCTTGAAAAGGTTGGGAAGAGAAAGGTTGACATCTCTTACCATTTGTAAAATTAGCCATCGTTTAGTTTAAAGAGCGAGGTAAACTATGAAATATTGTAACATAATCAGAAAAACTATCTATAACAAATGTATTTGCTATAGAAGCATCTTCTATTGTTAAACCAATAGAATCGTCATATACAACTAAAAGTAATGAACAATCAAAATTTCCTCTGCCTCTAATATCCAAATGATGGTGTATTTGACAAACAATATCACAAATTTTTGCAGATACTGAAAAACTTTTGTAAGGGTATAGAAAAGATACGGAAAGCATGACTATATAATATTAATTATGGCCATAGAAGTGCAATTTCTAGGTATTTAGTAACTTTATCTAGATCTTCTATATGTTTTATAAGGAATTTGCATTGAGAATTTTGAGTGTAGCGAACAGTAAGGATTATGAAATCTAGAAATTTCTCCCTTTCAAAAGATAATTGAGTATCATACACATCACAAATGTGATCTATATATTCAATCCATTCACCAAGTAGAATCCATAAATTATCTCTATACGAGTTCATTGTGGTTGTGAAGTAGTAGGTACAATAGGAGTAGAGATAACATTTAAATGAGTTGGTGCATGCAGACAAAGATCTGGCCACAAAACTTGTAAAAGATTGAGGCGTCTTAAGACTTCAAAATAATAGTCATCCATACCAAGCGCGAGCATTTGTTGATGCATATGGATGGCAAAGATAGGAAAAGAAGAAAGGTAAAGGTATTTAGACATCAAGATCAAATAAAATGAAAGTTTGTAATTGAAACGAGAGTACAGGAGGATTAGTATTAGTTCTTCTCCTCTGTAGCCAAACAAATATCCCATTCGATAAAATAAAGCAGGGTCTTTAGCTAGTTCAGTGGAGAGTTTAAAGATATGCGATAAAGCAATGTATTCTTCCATCAATATTTCAGTGTTGATCCAGTTTGTAATAAGATGTTACTAGATCATCGATGAAGTATGAGATCTCATCACGAATGTCCAATTTTGTGTCTAGAGCAATATATTTCTCTCTAGTGACTTTATCTGAAAGTCTTGTAACAGTCACTAGGCACAAAATTCTATCCGAGGTTCTATCCCAAATGGAATATTTGGCATTGAAACCTTTAATTTGGTTAATGTTATTAAAATCTTGCACTGTTTTTTCTAGTTCATATAAAAGTTTTTCCATAACGTCAATATAATTTCCAGTACAAAATACTAAAGAGGGAATTAAAACCGTTGCGAGTGGTATAGTGTTCAAAATTCTCCCATAGACCATATAGAATGAAGTATTGTTTCAAAGCAAGTAGAAACTTAGGAATGTTGTCATTAAAATCTTTAACCGCAGTGTCACACAATATCCTTGATAAAGGGTTTGTCTGTGATTCAAGGTTTAAAAGTGAGACATCTGTATAACCAAAATGTCTTCCCAAACTGTAATAAGTATCTCTATTGTGTCCAAAATCTTCACCTAGTTGATTAAGTGCAACTAAGAAATGTTTAATTTCATGTCCTTTGGCACAAGAATCCATGGAATAATGCATATCTATGCATTTTGAGTTATTTTCACAAATTCACTAAGTATTCCAAGTGTTCTTAAAATTTTTGGTTTAGGATTATCTTCTGGTAGGAGATAGCACGGAAGTGATACTTTTTCTTGTGAATCTAATATTGTTATTTCAAGTTCATAAACAACCGAGTCTATCACACCACTAAAAATATGATAACTGAGATGAAGTCCCCTATTTTGTCCATCTTCTAAATTGAAATCGTCCACAATTGCTTTGAATACATGGTGTATTTCATTATAATCCATTTTCTAGGAAAACAGATGCACCATAAATTCTAGTCTTGAATAGCACGAAGAAGTTGTCTGAGACTAAAGACAATTTCACGAGAAATGTTCATATAAGGAAAAAGAACATCCGCTCTGTCTTCACTATACTCTTGGTAAGTCATATTGAGAGTATAACAAATTCCAAGGGGTGATCTGTCTAGAACTTTGTATTGTACATGAAATCCCTTAGAACTCATGTCAATATTGAAAAGACGTATATAATGTTTTAGATGATCCTCACATTTGTTCCAAAAGGTGATCAAGCATTGATCAGACATTAGCAATGAATATGGGATAAAGTATTTATTGAACAATAGTTAAGTGAATGAAATCAAACCTTTTACACCATTCAGAGTTTCACGTAATTGAGCTTCCATGTCTTCATCCTCTTTCAGTTTACAAGGAAGACGCACCTCATCTTGGGTTATAACATTATTGATCTCCCATTGGTATACGGTGTTGTATTTCTCAGTGGTAAAAATAGTATAGTTCACAGTAAGACCCTTGTTCCAAGCCTCTGCTGAGTTATTGAAACTAAATTTGACTTTGTCAAGGATCTCTTTTAACGCCATAGTAGTAATGTTTGTTCAAGTATAGAAGGTTATTGACAATGTTCACAAAGAAAGAGTTCAGTATATGTCAAACACCTAAAACATTGAATTAACTTAGGTCTGAATATGTCGAAGAAGTGTTTTGATATTTGTGATGACTTCTGCTGCGACGTGCATGGATCGAAGAAGACAATCAGGCCAATGTAATTCTGAACCCTGATACTCCATAATTAACGCATAGATTACTCCAACAGAAATTTTGTCAAGTATTTTATAGTCAACGTGAAAACCGTGTACACCCATTGTATGATTAAATTCTATGGTATATTTCTGTAATTGTTCCTCACAATCTTTCCAAAAATCTTCAATGTTTTGTTCAGTCATTGTGTTAATAAAAATAGTATGAATGTAAAATAATACTTGCGTGTAACTATGTGAATCCTCTGTCCAAAACTATGAAGTAGAAAATGCGATTGAGTTCAATGTAGGACCTCCATATTGGATGAGAGATATTTGGCCGGTTATGCGGCAGGAATCCAGCGAATGTAGAGAGCGTTAAAACAAAACAACAAATCTCTCTTCCTAAGAAGTTTTATTTAGCAGAACAATTCTAAGTATAAGGTTCTGCCTATTAGCAATAAGAGTATCTGCTTCTAGCAATAGTTAGCAGCTCTCTCCTCTCTACTTCTTCTCTTAAGCTGTATAGGCTTCCCCTTTTATGTACAAGAGGCGTTAACATTAAAGTAGCAATTAATTCTATTGGCTGCTTGTAATGTAGCTATTATAATATAGGTAAATGGTTATATCGTGTTTATATGTACAAACCGTTACTCGTCAATGTTTCTGTTTCCCTAATAGTCAGTGGGGTGTAACCGCACATGACATCCCCCCACAAAGAGAAGACAGAAAATTAGATATTTTGGAAAATATTAAATTTCTGTCCGCGAAACAGAAACATGCCATGGAAAAAGCGAAATTCTTATTTCATAGATTATATTTATACAAAATGTTCTCGTTGTCCAGTAGAATCAATCAGAGTCGGGTCTGAAGCTGATGGAGTATTTGAAAGTGGCATCAAATTAAGAACTTCATCATGAACTTGTTGATAAGGACATGTAGGGTTTACTGGATGTCTATAAGGAAATGACAGAACATCGGAGGCTGTCACAAAGTCAAGTTCCGAAGAGTGTGGAACCTGGAGAAGAGCATCCATATGTCTAGCCAAAAATTGTATATTGTATGGACCTGGTCTATCAAAAGATGTCAAAATATTTGGTTGGAACGAAAAGGCTGTTCCTTTCGAAGGAAGGGTTATAACATGATCGTTATAATGAAGAAGACAATTATGCCAGTCGATATACAAAGTAGTTAAGAGATTTTTCTTAGAAAGTCTGAAATTAGAAATTTTGACTGATCCTGTGAAGGATAGAGAACATGCTGGGGCAGTTATTGTTGTAAGAAAAACTCTGATTTGTTCTCCTGAATTGACATGTACAATGTCCAAGAAAATATCTGTAGCTGGAGTCAAAAAATCATTTTGTCGTCTGGAACACGGAAATAAATATCTACATGTACTAGATTTACGCATAAATGGTTGGATTAATAATACAAATATCCAATACAATAAAAATGTAATCAACATTGATAATAATGCAATAAGAACCATTAAAGACATAGAATACATTTGAGTATCTGTGGTACCGTTATTTACAAGTGTAACTGGTTCCTCAGTAGTGAGAACGTCGTCACTTAACTGAAGAGCTTGTATCTCTTTTGGTTGTGCAAGGGTTTCCATCGCAACTGTAACAATACCTGACAGAAAATCTTTACGTTTTCTGTAGCAAACAGTTAATACAATTGCATTGATAACAGAAGTAAGGAAATTAATAACAGTCACAATGTTAAAGTAAAAATCCATATTCTGTGTCAGTAACGAAGGAGTTTGTATTGATGGTTTACATACTTGTTTGGTAGATGGTATGTAAAACGTATTGCCTGTTTCCATGAAGTCGATTGCTTCAGATAAAGGAAAAGACAACGAAAGAAGATCGTCAACAGTCACATTAGCAACATGTGTCTGGGTTTCTGGAATGTTTCTTTTCTTTCTGACTTTATTGGAAGATGTGTCAAAATTAGACAATTTCTTCTGGTAAGAAATATCTGGCGCACGATATTCTGGTATTCTATCAGAGTACTGTTCAGCATCTTTATCCTTTTGTCGTTTTGAAGAAGTGTCATAAGCAAGTAAAGCCTTGTTATGTGTATAATACAATGTTACAGATGTATCTGGAGTGGTACAAGTACGCATAGATTCATAAAGAAATATATGTTGTGCTGAAATACCACAAGTACATAGATCATTTTTGTTAACGACAGCATAAATAGCACTGTCAAGCGGTATCGGTCGATCAATTTGATTATCACATACCAATTGCCATTTAGGGGGCAGGTTGGCAAGCAATATTTCATCCTGGGTCTCCAGTACTGCTGGTGGTGGTGTAAAATGTTCGAAGTAAGTAAACTTGCATATACTGCGTATAAGTTTATCATCTGGAGATGACTGAAACACTGCTGCTGCACATGACAAAACATGTGTTGACGCTGTAAGTCTTAAATTTGGGCATAAATAGTCTGTATGTAATTTAAGACAAGAGTTCAACTGGTGTTGTGTCAAGTCTATGTATTCTTCCTTAGAGATAGCAAGATGGTTTTGTTTCAGATTTAATCTGGTGTACTTACTTTCCTTTCCATCATAAGTGTCCTTGTCTAGAGGAACGTGAACTGTATGAAGTTTATACAAATCCATCGGTGCCTGTTTGTTGTTAATGAAGAAAATCGGAATTTGCACAATCAGAAACTTATCCGTGTTTGTAAAGGAAACTGAATGTGTTTCATAATAGTGGTAAAGTTCAGTGTACAGTGGCACAAATTGAGAGTTTTGTATAGTCACATCACGAACTACTTTTCTTAGCAAAGTTAAGAGTCTTCTGGGGTGGATAAGAGTCTGGGATAGTCGACCAGTACTTAACATATCCAATCCTTGAACAAAATGTTCGATCTTGTGTGTAAAGTCATTCAGATTAGAAAGTCTTTTACCTTGCTTCAGGAAAAACATCTCGAATCCAATTCTCCAATTCTTATCAAAGTCATCATAAGCATCATAATGCCATGTAGTATTACCATGTTCACGAAGATATCTAAGGAAAACCTTATGGTTCATCTTGTTACCATATTGATGTAAAGCCTTATTCAGTTTATCATATAAGGAAACTTTACTGATGTGTAAGTCACGATAAGCCTTGAATTTGAACAGTTCTCCAATCTTTAATTTACTGTAATACTTCTTAAAAGTATTGACTGCACGATATATTGCCTGAACCTTATGGTGGTGGAAAAGTCCATGTATACCTTTAAATACGTATCCTCCTATTTTCTTCACCGAAGAAATGAGTCTACCAAATATACTGGCACCACGCGTAACTCCGCTTAAGCCTTTAATTAAAGTACTTATAAACCTTTTGTCTCTCTGCTTGTAGTTGCAGGAAGGGCAGTTAAAAGTAGCGTACATAGTGTCAAAATCACTAGGCAATTGTTCACCATATTTATTCCAATATGTTTGAAGTCTGTGCTTCTCTGTAGAAGTTAAATAGTCGTAAATACTTCTTTTGGAACGAGTTGTATTCTGAGTAGTATGTTCATGTTCAAATTCCTCCAAGGGATGTTCCATTTCTGATAAAAATCTGATTTCCTGGTTAGGAAGCAATGCTGGAATATCCGAATGAAGTATTTGAAATATCTTTGTGTACAAGTAAGAACCTTCTAAGAAAGTTTGATTAAAAAGTCCGTTAAAGAAACGACATTGTCTATAAGCTCTGCTTCTCCATGATGTTAATCGAAAGTTATCTTCCATGAAACATTTTCTGGTAGCATTTTGTGGTGCAACTGGAATATCATGATGTGTAGGAATTTTCATACCAACAATTAAATAATGGGTATGAACATTTTGATATACTGTTCCAATATGTTCATATAAAGTTCCATAGCCAGCATTAAGATACGATGTTGGCTGAAACAAATTCTTTTGATAGATGTTATTATCAAATTCTTTGTCAATAGAGTCTTCATTTACAATAGTCACGTGATCAAAAGCAATTGAATAATGTGGATAAAATAAAAGATAACAGAGTATGAATATTTTTGTACAAGAAGCCATTGTAGAACTATTGTAATATCTTCGTATTTATCTACAATGAAATATTTATAATATAGTACAAGTACACATATATTTAGGACAATTACAATTTTGTACAGGCGAACGTTTGTAACAATTCAAAGCTATTAAACTTTGTGATAGTACTGCATCAGAAATAATAGGTAACGCATTATCAGAATCTGTATTAGATTGCTGAAAATTATTTTTAAGTTCATCATATGTGGAAACATTTCCAACTGGTGTTCTTAAGTTAGCTTTCTTTAATCGTCTTACATGATAAACTCCACACAAAATTCTGCCTTGTAAGTCACTAAGAATGTAATGAGTTTCATCTAATACTCTATTAATAACTAAAGGACCGACAAAATCTGCACGGCATTTCTTTGTATTTGTTTGTAAAGAAACTGCTGATGGAGCAAAAAGATAAACCAATTGACCTTTTTGAAATATTTCTGGCTTTTTAGCTTGAGTATTTCGTTCTAAAGCTTGTCTTTGTTGTTGAAATGTTTTTAGTTCAAGAATAAAACTAGAAACATTATCCAATTTAGCTCTCATTTTGAGACAATAATCTCTATAGCCTTTTGCTATCGTTTCTAAAGGTTCAAAATATAAATTTAAAATATCTGGTGGCTTTTTGAGAAAGACTAGTTCATATGGACTAAATCCTGTAGTAGTAGAAACAAATGTGTTCATAGCGAAACAGCAAGAAGTAACAAATAAAGGCCATTCCTTACCTTTATCTTTAAGATGTCTAGTAATAAGGTTGTTAATAGTCTGAATATATCTTTCTGTTTTGAGACTACCATGATTATATGGTGAAATACATTTTATATTAATTTTCAATGCATCTAAAACATAATGCATAACTTTAGAAGAAAGTGCTCTATCTTCATCCACTATTAATGATTTTGGAGGGCCAAAAATTAAAAATATGCGATCAATCAGAGCATGAGCTATAGAAACAGCATCATGTTTAATCAATGGAATTGCTATAACAAATCCAGTAATCTCACAAACTGCAATAAGTAAGAATTCATAATCATAAATACCTTTAGGCATATATTTGATATCAGCTGAAATATAACTCATAGGATTATAACTGAGTGGAATTCTTGGATGTGAGTAAGCAATCTTACCTCTTTTCTGTTTTTGTTGTTGACATGCTTCACATGAAGAAATATACCTCTGTAACTTTTCAAACATATTATGTATCCAATAACGATCTTTGATGGTATAATATGTGTTAACAGGGCCATAATGTGCACCGAGTAAAGTATCATGAAACATGTGAAAGATGGTATTTTCAAATTTTTCTGGAACTACAAGAAGACATTTAGCTGGAGTTTCTTGAATCTTTTTCTGATGAATAATTCTAAAAAGTATGCCATTAGCAACAATATAATTCTCTGCATTGGCAATTACCATTCTTTGTGATCTTTTGTCCTTTGGTAAAACATTTTGTGTAATATAATTATAAATATTACTAAAAACTGGGGAATGTGGATATTCTTTCACTAACTCTGACGCGGTGACTGATAAGTCATATGATTTTGTGACTTTAGCTTTAAGTATTTGAAGAAATTTATCAATATCTATTTGTTTGGGTATGTGTCTTGTAAACACATCCAATTCTTCTACATCTTTCAAAATTGGTAAAGGTTTGCGATATAAGGATTCTTCAGGTATCCTATATGTCTCTATTGTTTCTTTTGATGATGGAGGAGGTAATTCCAAAGGTGGTAAAGATTGAGGGATTTTCAAATGTGGATCAACCAAGGATTTTCTTGGTTCTTTTTGTGTTGGAAAAGTTTTTGTAGAAGATATTTTGCGTAAAATTCCTATAGGAACAGGTGGTAATTTTGATGTAATTGTTGGTTTAAATGGTTGTATTGGAATTTTGGGTGGTTGTTTTACCTGAATAGGTGGCGTTAGTGATTTAGTATGTGTTACTTTTGGTATCACATTTTTATAAGGAATCGATGTTTTCTGTTTGTTAGCATAATATTGTTTTAATGGTCTGGTGCTTCTAGTATGAACACTGAATGATATTGGAATTAGTTGATCAGATGGTTCTAAATCCTTACCTGCGAGTCTTGATAATATATCCGCTATGTGCATTTTATTACCTGGTAAGTAATAAACCGTAAAATTAAAAGGAAGAAGATGTTCTATTAATCTTTGAATTCTTCTTGTTGGAAGTTTCTTTTTACCATTCAATATCTGTACTATCGCACTATGATCACAGAAAACCTCAAAATAAACATTGGTAAGAAGTTGTTTAAAAGCATATATATTAACTACTAAACCAAAGAGTTCAAGTTCTGTAACAGAATAATTCTGTACCGCTTTAGAAAGTTTCTTTGAATTGTATCCTATAATATAGAAAGCTGAGCCTTGGTATTGATATAAGGCTGCTCCTGCTGCTAAAGTACTTGTGTCTGACATCAGTCTAAAAATTCCTGTCATGTCAGGCATTCTAAGTATTGGTGGATTAGAAAGTAAAAATTTTATATTGTCAAATGCTAATTGACATTGTTCTGTCCAAAGAAATTTTATACATTTTCGTGTCAAATTATAAATAGGAATCAAGATCTTTTGTAAATCTTTAAGAAAAGTTGCTAGAAAATTTACCATTCCACAAAATTTTCTGCAATCCCTAACTGTTTTAGGTGGATCAAGTCGTCTGATAGCTTCACATTTATCTTTCATAGGAGTAATAGATGGTCTCCCATTGTAAATGAGAAATTTTAATCCCATGTATACAAGTTCTGTACGAAAGAATTGACATTTCTTGGGACTAATCTTAAGACCATTATCAATTAATGATTGAAAAAGATTTGTAAGATCTTGCAAATGATCAGCAAATTTAGAATGTACTAAACAATCATCCATAATAGCAATATGTCTATTTTTATTGGGGATTTGTCTTAAGATGTTGTTAATGAATGTTTGCCATATAGCAGGTGAAATGCTTAAACCCATTGCCATACGCAAATATTGATAAGTGTCTGCACCATAATATGGTGTTATTCCTGTGTATTGTTGAGATGAAGGGGCTAGTCGTAAGGTATGATAAGCATCTCTAAGATCTATTACAGACATAACTTCACATTGGCTTGCACCAATGGCTTGAATACATTCTCTCACTAATGGAAAAGTCATATTAAGTTTCACTAACCTTTTGTTGAGAAATCTGAAATCTCCAACAACCCGTGGGATGTCACTATTTTTCCTGGGTATAGCCATTGCTGGGCTAGAATATCCTGATAAACCTTTCTTTAAAATTCCCAATTTAACTAGTCTGTCCATTTCTTTATCTATTTTCGTTTTCATATCTTCTTTCACTGTAAAAGGTCTAATAAAAAATGGAGTTTTATCAGTCATATCTAAATGTACTTGCATATGAGGCGCTAATCCTATCTCATCACGTAAGCAAAATGCATCTTTGTATTTCTCCAGTAAATCAAAGAACTCAACTTTTTGAGCGCTAGTTAAGCAAGACTGTGATAAGTCAACAGCTGATTCCAAAATCTGTCTGTCTGTTTGAAATCGTCTATTATCATCTAACTCTAACCATGGATAGGGATCCTTGGTATCCTTGATAGGAGTTGGATTATTATCTAATCTATAATTTGAAGCATCTTGAAAAGCTGTAAAAGATGTAACATAAGTATGCGGTGTTTTCAAAGATAATATATTTGAAGCTTGTGAAGGATTAAAATATCCTATAGATCGAAGATCAAAGTATGCTATTGGAAGATCTTTATAGAAATAAACTGGTTTGTTAGATCTATTGGAAATGTGAATACAAGTCGATTGATCTAAAAATTCAACTTCTATTGTATTAAAGGAAAAACCTGGTTCAACTGGTTGTACCCTAATAATTGCTGTACCCGAAGTAAAAGTACAAGGAAGATCTCCACTCAATTGAATAGACGTGGAGGTTCCAGGTAGAATCTTAATATCTTTATTAGAAAATAAGGGCACTGACCTTGCTTGAACTTCAACAATGTGTGAAGTCATGTGATAAATAGCTTCTAATTGAATAGCTGCTTCTAATCCAATAATAAAATCATATTCATCTAAAATATCCACAATTAAAACCAAAAATTCAAAGTAATGATTTTGAATTTTTATTGGTAATGCAATCATTTTATGTGCATATATTTGTTGTCCATTACCAACCGTAATAGAATGTTTCTCCAAAAATGGTATATCATAATAATTTTGAAAATGTTCAATATTTTGATCAAATACCTTTTTACTAAGTAATGTCTTGTGACATCCTGTGTCCAAAAGTGTATGGAGCGGTAATCCTGTCAATGTTGATGTGGTCACCGTTCCATCAAAACGTAATTGAATTTGAGTATCTAAGTCTGTATCAGAATATAGATAAGTTGCATGTATAACTGTTGGATGAAAAGATTGAATATTAGTAACTTTAGCATATGTTGGCATATCAAAAGCAAAATTAGGATTAACTTTGGGGTCAGATTTGAATAAAGCTTTAACCCACATTCTCTTAACCTTACCATCAACTTGAGCAAGACACACTGATTGTGTATTTTGCTGTGTGCACACAAATGTAGAAATAACTGACTTGGAGATAGATGCTTGATGAGTAATTTGTTCTTGTGAAGCTTCACTTTCTAAATTCTGTTCAATATCATAAAATAATGTGTTAAATTCCTTTTCTGTACCATAGACTGATTCTTGAAAATCTTCATCATATAAAGCCTGTGTGGAATAAACATCTAGAGGTTCTGAATGTAAACATGAATAATCTGTTTCAATTGTATCATCCTCTTGCGTCTGAAAAACTTCTTCAATAGGATCTGAAGTTTGTTTAAAAGTGGGAACCACCGAATCGACGCTTAACGCTGATTCCCTGTCTGTAAATCCGAATACATGGGTGGCTCTGAAAAATTTACCCTACGTTGAGTTGGGGTGGGAATCCTATATCTAGAATCTGATCCATAGTTTGTATAATTGGGGTATCTTTTAAAGTTTCTGTAATTACCTCTTTTATTCTGATTTGACTGTCTTCGCGAATTATTCCTATTCTGACGTCTGAAACAATTATTTGCAGTATGACCCATGCGGTGACAATAGTAACATTCGATTGATTGATTGAAATTTCCAAATCTTGGTCTGGAAAATGATCTAGAAGTAGATCTAAATCTAGAATTAGGAAAATTATTCCTTGAATTAGAAATTGAACGAGGTCTAGCATTACCTGGATACTGTCTAAAACCTTGAAATGTAGATCTTTTAAGAATGGGCGGTCTCTGTCTTTGTCTACCCTGTCTGTTTTGAGAGTTTATATTTGACTGGTTGCGTCTTATAGGCGAAGGGGAACGTGGTCGGACTGGAGTTTCAGTCTCAGAAGGAGCAACTGTTAATGTAGACATGCGTGATATTAAAGATGAAGGTTGACAAATAGAAAGACATACCTTTGTTTCTTTAATGCATTCAGCAAGAGTAGTCATATCTTTAATTCTCAATTCAATATTTTCCGGCATCATCATTTTAAAAATCTGTACCTGATGTTCCTCTGGATAAGCAAGAAGTGTTGCCAGTTCCTGAAATTTCTGAATATATTCATCAATATTATCTGTATCTGGACGAAATCTTAGTTCTGTCCAGGACTTCAACCAATCACGTGGAGTTTTACCATACTCACTGTATTCTTGAGTAAATTTCTTTCTGAGTTCATCATATGAGGCAAATTTTGTAGATGTAAACCATTGTCTAGCCAAATCACGAAGTGTCATTAAGAAATATTCTTGAATTTCTTTAAAATCTTTTTCTGGATCAAGTTTTTGTCTATCTACAAAATCCTCAAAACTTTGTAAATGTGTACGGGTTTTAGTTTTATCCTTTCCATCAAATGTAGTTTGTGGAAAGAATACTGCTCTGTCACGTAAAGAAGGCATTTTGGAAGGTGATGAATGAGGTGATGTAGTAGGTGTATTGCGATGTGGTGTAGGTGGAGATGGTGGTGGAGTACCTGATGCTCCAGTGTCTTTCTGTATGGCTGCTGCAAGTGTTTGTGAAAGTGGTATCTGTTGCGGTTTTGGTGTGGCTTTTACTGTTTGTGATGTAGCGGCTTTACCAGTTTTAGTTGTTTTTGTAGTATCTGTAGGTACTGAAATTGGTACTTTATGTTTGGATAATTGTATCTCACGTAATTTTGTTGCGTTTGCAGGTAAAGCGTCTATATCCTGCAATGTCCAATTAGTAACTTCAGTGTATGGCTTACCTGTATGATCCAATATAGGAATAGAACAATCCGGTTTCTTATGGTATCTTATGAAGTATAACCATGGTTGAATATCTGATAAGTATTGTCTAACATTAGGGTCAGTAAAATTTTTATAGGCATATTCAAAATGTTCTCTAGAAGGAATATTTATATCATCTGAAGTTTGACCTGGTAATTTAGGAATTAAATGTATCTGTTCCTCCGCAAAATCTTCATCAGATAAATGTTTAATAGATTCAGGTTGAGTGGGCATTGAAATATCATCTTGTGAACTTGAAAATAAAGATTTCCTTATAATTTGCCTTTTCTGTTGTTGAGGAGTTTTCAAATAAACCATAGGATCAACATTATAATGTTGTATAGCATCAAGCCTTAAATATTCTGCTTCTGTTAATCTAGGTTTACCTGTTTTAATTCTTTGCGGTGAACTTCCTGGTTCTGAAGATGCATATTCACCACTGTGAGATGCAACTACAGTTATATCATCGTCTTTATCATCATTACTCATGAGTGTTTAATAGAATAAAAATAATTTGTACCAAAGACATAAGGTTTGTTGAAATATTGAAATATCTTGTTTGCTCACAACAATTAAAATTTATGACATATTTATGTGTGAAGTATATCTTACAAGTAATAATAATATTAATAATATAAAATATTACTTTACCATCAATAAATAATTATATATATATATCAATTCGCATACATAATATCCCAAAAATAATATCATAAAGATATCAACTCAAGATGTTCTATTTTCTATCATCTTTTCTTGAATGTTTCCTTTTATTGCGATGATCATGTGTCCTATGTCGGCTCACTCTTCTCGTGTCAGAAGAAGAATAAGAATCTGTATAATAATGTGGTACTTTGTAACTTTGTCTGTTTGTACTTTGTTGTGTAGCTGTAACTGTTGATGGTGATATACGAGGTATTGTAAATGTCTGAGTAGAAACAGGAAAAGACCTACCTTGTTGAGAAATATCTAAATTTTGTTCATCCGAAACTTCATTTAAAGTTTGAGTATGAGAAGGTTGAACTCTATTTAGAATACTGGTAACTGTGCCTGCTTCACCAAAGAAATTGACTAGAGCTGCTTGAGCTAAAGCTGCTGTTTGATGAGTAGTCATAGGGTGGGATTCATTATGATAAGTAGTAGGTTGATTTGATGACGGAGTAGAAGTTGGATCTAAAGTTTCAAAAGTATTGGACGACTGGAAAGTTTGAAGTTGTTGTTCATAAGTTTCCAGTATTGGACTAGTTTCTGAACTTGTTTTGTCCGAAACTTCTGAAGGGTCATGATGGACTTGAGCAAAAGTTACCTGTTTTCTTTGTTTGATTTGTGAACGCCTAATGGAATGACGGTCTTTAATACTCTTTCTCTTTTTGTTTGAACTAGAGTCACTAATTGAAACATTCTCATCATATAAATCAGTAGATGTAGAGCTGTCACTAGAGTCAAGTGTCAGCTTTCCATTAAGTCCGAAGTCTGTTTGAACAGCTTGAGT
>JBCAUG010388477.1:0-16442 GCA_038406175.1 Haplosyllis leylae
TTGAGGGCTCAAGTGTTAAGGAGAGTGGGGAACTGATAAGGCCCTCACCCCTTAAGGCTCAAGGGTAGGGTAGGTTTATAACATTAAAAATGGACCACTGTCAGGATTTAACGGGGGGGGGGGCTGTTTCAGCACGTTACACCGGTGAATTCAAATGGATCTACTGATCACTGTCAAGTTCATTTTTGAATAAAATGAAAGTTACAGAAATAAACAAAACTAGTTGTTCCTGTCTCGTCGCGACTTCTAACGCGACCCTTTTTGTGATGGACTTTACTGCTGAGCCACACACCTTAAAATGTTTTTCATCTAGATAACTGAATAGATAGAATGATGTAATTTCTCGGTCATCCCAACTCTATTTATAGCTAATTTTTTGTTACTAATAATGTAATATCGCTTGAAACCCATAAAGTTTTTTTAGAATTCTTGAACATCTTGAAATCATTCATTTGGGTGATAAACTCAATCATGATTTTTAAAAAAATACAAACCCAATGATATGCCACTTTCAAATATATATTGTTTCATTATTATTTGTCATTTTTCATCAGTAATTAAAGAGAAAGTTTTGTAGATTCGTTTGAATTCATCCCATGAAAATAGATCTATTGATTGGAAACTGTACTGTTGAGTTAACATGCAGCTCAAATAAATTATTCTGAGCAAAGGAAGTTCTCTTTTGGCTTTCTATCTTTGCTAAATGTTCGTAGGTGGCAGTCAGTTCAATTGTATAGGTCTTAACCAATGTACTGGAAAAGCAACAGTCTCTAACTATATGGTACATGTTTCAGTCCTGTGAAGCCATTGGGATAATCTTCCCCAGGATCAATATATAATGCAAGGTAAAATCTGGTGTACTGATTTCAAAAAATAATTTAAAATTAGTTTTTGAACACAAGATACCAGATTTTAGCTCAAATTAATTTGACAATCTTGGGAAGGAAAACCTCCTTGAACTTCATTGAAATGAAACATGTTAAATTTTTTAGGGTTAGATTTCAGACAACAAATTCAATTTTAATTGGTCTGAAAAATACTACTAAACTATAGTGTTTAATTTTCAGAAACCAAATACAGTACATGTTCCAAGTTCAGGTCACCTTCACAAGTGGGTCATATTCATACATTTAGATGTTTTGATCTCTCCTTGATTCCAGTTTCTTTTGTTCTTAAATCTTTTTATATAGTATACTACTTCTATCGTCAACCCTTGTTAGAAAAAAAAAATTCTAGTCAGCAGACACTGCCATTAGCTTGAGGATGACATGTAAGTAACTGACCCATTTGAAAAACACTTCACTCTGCTTGCACCTACAATATTTTGAGAAAGTACAACAAGAGCTTAATTCTACATATGATGGAGATTATTTTGATACCCTATTTGTACATGAAGACCCGCCCTGTATAGTAACCAAATGAAATGTTGATATGAGCGATAACACAAGATTCCTGCATCAAAACATTGCTGGTGACCCAGACTAGGAACACAGCCCAGTCCGGGTCACCTGCTGTTCCAAGTCCTGGTCAGCTTTTACATTGCCTTATTTCACTCTCTTTTGATTGATAAATGTTGTCTAGTAGCTTAACTGTATTGTACATGAAAGGTGTCCCCCAACTCCTCCCAGGCATTGAGAAATGTGTGATTATATGGGTGACCCACTTGAATGTGACCCGCTCCAATTCTGTTTTAGAATGACCACTGAATACAATGGCCAGGATGCTTATCTAGATGCCTATGCTGCTTCTTGTCTTTGCTAGAAGTACCTCATTTGCAATAAGGAGGCACAAGACCAAATCAGCATTCATATGCAGTTCCTTGGTGATGAAAAGGTCATTTTCACAGATTGGATTGATGGCTCCAAATGGGTCTTTTGTATAACATGTAAAGAGACCTAGTATCTCTCCTGTGTCACTTCCTGTACTGAACAACAAATTGAAGCCAAAGGGTGGCCATTTACATGCACATTTAATGAATACCAAGGTCATTCAGTTCAAGTGGGTCACCCATCCAACCAACCAAGGTAGATCTATCAACCGGGTTATCAAGTGGGTCACCCAGCAGGTCACTTATTTCAGACTTTTAATGACAGAAGCATGGTTAAAACAAAGTTTTCCCACAAGGGCAAGAAGGTCTACCAAGTCCACCAAACAGCAGAGGAGAAGAGAGAAACCATGTCCCACAAAATCCAGAAAAACCAACAGTGGAAGGAAGATGATATGGCCAAAGCCCAGACTCTTTGGGATGCCAATAAGGACAAGGAGCCAAAGGATCAACTCTTTAAGAGGGCCATTGCCAGGAAACTCAAACTGCCCAAGACCACTGTGATTAAAAGGCTGATTATGGAAGAGAATTTGTAAATTTTCTCAAGGAAAGGAATTTGTGGAGACCAGATCAGAAGCACCTTGTGCTGTTAGACCTTCACAAGAGTCATCTATTTACCATGAAGTACATGCAATGGATGAAAGAGCACAACATTGAGGTCTGCTGTTTCCCCCTCACTGCACACACACACCCTACAACCCCTTGATGATGTTCCCTATGCAGCTTTGAAGAAGAGATACCAGAAAGAGCTGATGGCTTATAACTTTAAAGTTGCTGGTGCATGCATGACCAGGACTCAGTTTTTCCATGTTTGGGTACCAGCCTTCACTCAAACCTTCTCACCTGAGAACATTAGAAAAGCTTTGAGAACACCCAAAACAAAGGCTAAGAAACTACAAGAAGTTGGTCCAAGTGCAGTCACTGATAAGTATAAGTCAAGAGTTGTGGTTGGGCCTTTGATGTTGAAAACTTAATTGTTATTTCAGACACTTGTTGGAACTTTAAATTTGATTCTTGTTTCAGTTTTAGGTCAAACATGGCAATCAGGTCACATAACAAATTATGTGGCAAGTGGGTCACATACTTTAATCATTTTTTCTGTCTCTTTGCAGATGCCAAGAAGGATGCCACTGATCCAACCAATTGAGATGAACAGGAACAGGAGAAGGAGAAGAAAGACTAGCAGGAGGAGGAGGGACAGGGCACTACAGATGGTGACCCACTTGACAATGAAAATGTGACTGGAGAGGTGGAGGTTGAAGGCAAGGACAAGGAGGACAAACAGGAGGAGGGTGAGAATGATGATGAATAAGAGGAGGACAAGTATGATCAAGATGAGGACAAATATCTGAACAAGTTCATCAATAAAGACACATTGGTAAAACTGGGTCACCAAGTGGGTCACATATGGTCAAGCAGGTCAGAATTTCTTTTAACCATATCTCTCTTTGTAGAAGTTGAGACAAGTTGACAGGCCTCAGAGAAGTACAGCAACCAAATGGAATTATGCTGAAATGGACCAGGCTGGTGAGGACATCAAATCGGATGCAAAAAGTAAGCACTAAGTTGCAAATGGGTCACTTTGTGTGCATATGCAATGTTATTCCAAGCAAGTCAATTACAATTTCATTTTGTTTACAGAGAAAGCAGTATGGGAACCAGTCACTACAGACACTAGGAAGACATTTGTGTCCAAGTTGCCTGTTTCAAAGGACCAGAGGACAAAGCAACCAGTTCCCATAGACATAATGCTTATGGACGATGATAAGTAGGTGACCCACTTGAATGTGACCTGGTTGTGGCAATGTGTTCAGTGACCCATTTCAAATTATAACTCAAAATATTTCTTCTTTCTTCAGATCCTGAAGTAGCAGCCAGGCATGCCACTGTAAAGGCTACTTGTGGCAATCTACTCTAGAAGTATGGGCTAGGAGGAAAGGCTGCAGAGGAAATGGTGGCCAGCAGTGGAGGAAGTGGAGGTGGTACTGGTGGTGCTAAACCAAAAGGAGGATATCAAACCATGACAAAGAACAGGAAAAATATGATTAAAGGTGGAGCTATCATTACCATGGCCCATAAGGGTGCATTGTGATGGTTACAGTTGATTTCCAGGTGTGACCCACTTGAACATTATTGTTATGGAGCTGCAGGGGTGACCCGCTTGAATGTTTTTATGTAAAATTACTAGATTTTCTAATAAATATTGCTATTTAAACTGTAGATTTCAATGTTTGTGTTCTTGTCAAAAGTGCATGCAAAGGATCTGGTAGAGAGTCCACTGAAACCCCCACCAGAGGGTCCAAAAAGGAAGCCTCCTGCAAAAGTGCCAAGTTGGCATTTAACTGGTGATAAAACCATGGAATACATCACTGATGAGCATAGCAGACAAGAAGCAAAGAGGAGGCAAGAGGAGAAATATGACAAAGCTAAGAATGAGGCTGTTAGTAAGGTTAAAAGTGAGGAGTGCAAAATGAAAAAAGTGACCCACTTGACTGGTCCAGATCTGAATGCTAAGAAACCCAAGCAGGTCACAAAACATAAGTGATAACTCAGCCCCTGGTTAGGCCTTTATGCCACATGACATACCATAATGTAGTTACTAGTTACATCTACAATATATTGGAGTTGTAAATAAATATTGATTATATTAAGGAAACTACAGCTGTTTATGTTGGTGACCCAAACTTGGAACAAGAATGATCCAGACTAGGAACACTTCAAAGCAAGTGGGTCACTCAACATGGAAATTTCCATCAGGTATAAGTCCCAATGAAGTTGAGTTTTCCTGATGTAACTACCTTAGATGGATAGAGGGGTAAGTACTTACTGCTCTTACATATCCAGTATTTATTTGAATAAGGAAAGAGAATTTATAAAAGTGGCCCAGACTTGGAACACCCTCTCTATTTTGCAGATGACATTTTTGCCATATAATCAACTGAATAATATAATTTATTCACCAGTAAACTTGTGGCAGATATTAACCATTTTGTTAAAAACTTTTGACACCTTTCACTATTCACCAAAGGAGCACATTAATTTTGTGAATTTCCCCATGGAAGACCTATTGTCTTGGCATGGGAAGACCCTTAAAAGTGACACCTGCCACTGGAATTGGCATTTAAAGTGCACTGACCTGGATGCACTAAAAGTGCACTCTGCTGAAAAAAAGACATTTTGATACAAGTGTAATACATCTTTCCAGGGTAGAATCAATCAAGAATCACTTTGCAAATTATGAAAATCACAAATTACTGCTTGAAATGCATGAATGTTGGTAATTCTTACCCTTTTCTTGAAGACTTTAACTGCACTGCTAAATCTGATTTTCGAATATTTCCTCAACTTTGATGCATTAAATCAGGGTGAAATATTAATAATCCAAACTATTCCTTTTGTCCACACAGACAGGTGTCCAGACAGTATCCACAAAAAAATTAGACAGAAATTTCAATTATAAATGCATATTCCATAAGGTTGAAGTTGCCTTATAATCCCAAAACTATGCACATGTGTACGGTTAAGTGGCCAAACAAGCAATGCCTGCAGGACGGGCATGCTGGTTGCTCTGTGTCATGTGGCCTTTCCCCTGCCTTTTGTTATTTGCTTAGCTCCCCTGACTTTCTGGGCCATTTGCAAGGGTTCAAAAGGCAAATTGGCCATTCTGTCAATACAGGGGTATGAATAAGTATCTCCTTAACACTCCTATTCAGTCTAGAGTGATTCTGAACATTACTCACTGAATAATAGTACTAAAGGTTAGGCCAAGAAAAGTAGAAACTATAGGTTGATGGTTGCTCAAGGTGTCCAAAGTTTTTAAATTAGTTAATGACCACAACCTCATGGATTCAAAGAATTAATGTTAATTCTGTGAATCCATTCGACCTAGGTCATTAACTATCACTCAAATGTCTCGCAGATGTTAAACTTTAAAATGAATTTCAATTTTTACATCAAAATGACAGTTCCGTCAGAATAAGGTTGAGGACGAAAACTCGAATTTAACCAAACAGAGCACTCTGACCTGTAATTTACAATATAATGTTTGATTTAAATTTAGAACAATAACCAATATTCCACGTGAGAGTTCAACAAACAAGAAAGCTTTCCGGTCGGAGGCATACCGCATATATGCTTATGACACATTCAGACCAGGCCATCTTTCCTTGCTGGTCTTGGAGGGCTCAGGGCCTCCTTCCTGGCTGGCTAAACTGGCTGGTCTTTTTTATAAGGGACAGGAGTAGGGTCTTCTTCTTAGCTGGTCCGTACTTGCATTATGGAATAGATTTACATGGGATATGGACCTTTCCTGTGGACAGAATGACTCACCTTCCACAACCTTCAGATGCAGATGGTAATAAGGAATTCTGTTTGTTGATTTCTTAAAGGAAATTTAAGTCTTAAATTTTTGGAGGACATCTTATAAGTCATTTTGGGGAGGGGGTGACTGATACCCCAGTTTGGAACTTCTGGTGATGTCTGCCCTAGGTTTCAAAAGTCCGTGTGGATCCATCGCCTATGTGCTTTATTGCTTGTGTGCGATGGATTCATTAGATCAAACAAGGTTTATGTAGAAATCTCAAAGGATAGTACACTAATCAGACTAATCATGTGTGTGGCATCTTTTAAAATGTGAAGCGTTTGCTGTCCTGAATTTTTGATTTAGTTTTTTATAAATCGATATGGATGTTGTAGAGTAAAATAAAAAGTGCCAAATGCTCTACTTTTCGATTTGACAACTTTACTGTAGGTATTGTTTGTAGTTGAATGAAAAAATCATTGTGAGAAGTAGAAAAATCGTAGCTGACACCGAAAGCTACTTTGTGAAAAATTAAGTATACTTCAGGTTTCGCATCTATTCTTTTGCATATTTACGAAAGCCTGTTGGCTAATTGCAGTCAACAATGAGACTGGAATTAGCTGTTATTGATATGTGTTTTCAATGGCGTTGTTGTCACATAGTTGGGTTCACCGCAAGGGTAAATAAGCCAAGCAACACAACACCATTGTGAGTTAAAGTAACGCAATTTCCTTTCCATTATCACAGTCATTCAATTAGTGGCAAATGGTATTCTAACGTTTGTGGGTTCCGTTTGTTGCTGTTGTTTTTGTGAGCATGCAATCCACAATAATCACACAATGCTGTGACTCGACAACAAACTAGAGCTTTATTATCTAAAAAAAAACACAACACAACAACACTGGCAGGACCAGGACAGGGCACCCACCCCCACCAATACCCCCGCCACCACCACATCATCCCTCCGCACGCCAACCCTATCCTTCACCCCATCCCCAGCAACACCAAAATCCTAGTCCACCCCACCCCACCCCAGCAGGACACGCCATGGACAGGATACAGTGCAGGCAGTATGCATCTTGCATTTTCATGTAGGAGGAGTTTCTTGTTCACAAATAGGCCAAAATTGGGCACAATGGCAATCACAGACTTTAATTTCTACGTGAAAACAAAAAATCAAACAATAAAATGTTACCCCAGTGAGCATTGAACCTAGGACCTGAACCACTTGGATGCTCTTTGGCTCACTGAGCCATTGAGGTGTACTTAAGATCTGCATATGGTCATACTCTATTGGTTTTAACAAAATGATCTAAGTGCAAGATTGAAGTAGTGCAGGAACAAAAGACAATTTTACCATATCCAAAGTAACACATGCCTCGATGGCTCAGAGAGAAAAGTGTCAGATCCGAATGGCTAAAGTCTTAGGTTCAATGCTCAGTGAGGTAGCATTTTGTTGCTGGATATTTTTCCTGTTTTCATGTTGTAAAGCCTCTGATGCCAATATTGTCATTATTGGCAATTTTGTGTGTTTGTGAAAAACCCGTGTAACTAACACAAAAACATACGGTAACAGCAAAGGAGTCATTGAGAATGAATAAACATCCACTAAAGGTGTCAATGTAAATCACTACCTTGCATGTCATCACTGACAGTGTCCATTCTAAGACCATCACTGAAGGTTGCAAAATGTGTAACAGCCAGGAATAACCTGTGTTGAGAACATTTCGCCAATAAGACCAAAAAATCAAGGAGTAAAGAATTCCACTTTGATGACTCGTTAATGTGCAAGTCTAGACTTAATTCATTATCACACTTGTGCAAGTCTAAACTCAATGCATTACCAGACTTGTGCAAGTCTAAACTCAATTCATTACCAGACTTGTGCAAATCTAAACTTAATTCATTACCAGACTTGTCCAAGTCTAAACTCAATTCATTACTACACTTGTGCAAGTCTAAACTCAATTCATTACCAGACTTGTGCAAGTCTAAACTTAATTCATCACCAGACTTGTGCAAGTCTAGACTTAATTTATTACCAGGCTTGTGCATGTCTAGACTTAATTCATTACTACACTTGTGCAAGTCTAGACATAATTCATTACCAGACTCATGCAAGTCTAAACTTAATTCATTACCAGACTTGTGCAAGTCTAAACTCAATTCATTACCAGACTTGTGCAACTCTAAAGTTAATTTATTACCAGACTTGTGCAAGTCTAATACCCCCCTTCCCTTCCAAGTTTCCAAGTTTTAAGATGTTCATGTCAATCCCCCCCACCTTCTGTTTCCGAGGTTTGTTTCAATCTCACCTTGGGTGCTCCCCTCCACATGAAAATAATATCTTTCACCTCGCGTGGAAGAATTCCCAAAATAGTCGTGAAGCAACCCCGTTTCCATCAATGAGGTACCTCTATGAGTCACCAATAATTTCTCTTTTTATCAGTCCAATGTCCCCGAACTGAGTGAGATTTTAAAAGTCTCCAAGAGTAGTGTCTGGATGACTAATTAGTGGAGTGTTGGACTAACACACGAGAGGTTGGTACCTGAAATTCCACTGGGGTGATTTCCTCACATACAGCAGGATATCTTGCAATTAAAGTCTTTGATACAGTTTTGTTCGTAACAAACGTGGTCGTTGTCTTGCTTCCAAAAATGTTTGGAGTACAAACGTTTTGGTGTTCAAGTGACGCCTACTCTGGATTCATTTTCATAACTACATTTAGGTTTTTCTAACAATGATAGAATGTGCCGTTTCTAATTTAAACTGATCACGACCTTTCAGTCTGGCAATGAAGTCATACAAACTTCAGTCCTTTCCGATTTAATCCCCTTAAATAGACCTGACAAAGTCGGCGACTAGTTCTATCTCTCCTATCTTAATATCATGTCACGTATTCCTATTAGGTCCACATGTTCTTGCTCCATATTTATTTATATCAAGCGGAAATTAATTGAAAGCCAAAAGGAAATTGTGCTGAAGTTCTATATGTCTTTCTGACTTAGCTCATGAGGTGAAAAGCTCGGATCATCAAGTGGAAATTTATTTTTTGATTTTTTAAAATCAATCGATCTCATAGTTTCGAACAGGACGAATAAAATCAGAGGTCTGTGCGACAGGTTCCGATTAGTAATCAGTGTTTTTGTTATTTTTAAAAAAGTGATATAAAACCACTCAGATGAAATAGAATAATTGATGCCGAACAGAATATAATTCTTGCATTCTATTTGAAAATGATTAATATTCTGTTGCTTCTAGACGTATCAGTCCCTTTAAAAAGTCAATGAAAGTTTTTAGAAGCTCCAAGGTATTAGATCTAATTTAATATAACTAATCACATTAAATATATTTTCTCGGATTCTTTAAAAGAAATGACTTTTTCTCGGGTGTTCACTTTGTAATTTCTGCAAACCTTTCATATTAAGGCTGTGTTTCGGAGGTGTTGGTGTCAGACAATGTAAACTTCCTGAAGTGATTAGGTTAATGGCAAAAACTCTTACATAATGTGGGAGCAGATGTCGTTTCTACAATTACACAGCCAAATGGTGCCTAAGAACCATTCCAAGATTCAAACAGATCCATTCTCGACGGAATCTCTGGTTGCCGTCATTAGTCATTATGTTGAAGTCATTTATAGTTTTCATTGAAGTTAGAAACTAGGCGCAATCAACAATTCCTGACTTGGCAAAATACAACAATGGTTATTTTGCAATTATAAATATGTTGGCATTTGGCATTTCTGTCATTTCTTGTTACATTTGGTTAGATGGAACACAATGGATACGTACTGCAGAAGAACAATGAACACAAAATAAATTCCGGATGACATAATCTAAGATGAAATATTAGAATATGTTCGGCTCAGGTATAATGGTCGTCTTTCCTGGCAAAGTCTTCATACACAACAACAGACACTGCGGCATTCTACCCTTTTAAAAGTGCTTAATGGGCACATATATATTTGGAAGCAACCGTCAGTTTTAGATTGTAGGAATGTATAAAATCATATTACATAAGACATTTAAGTATTCTATATAATATTGTATACGGTAGTCTACATTTAATTTTTACCAATCTTGCAGATTAAAAATTCAATTTGTAGTAACAATAATTTTGTTGGTCCCAGAGACTAAATCAGATCAATTGGCTTACTAGAGGAAACAGACACGCAACTAAGCTGAAGACCAAATTGGTGAGTGACTGTCGACAGTATATATTTTTTGAAAGTTACTCGCCCCCTTACATCTAAAGAACCGTTTTCACCTGGCACTATCCTCTTTATTATTGTAAGTGGGTTCTATTGACAAAAATGCTTAAGCATAATTTTGTTGTTGTCGTCAACTGTGCATTGGTAACAATCGACTTTTTCCTATTTTGAATTAGAAATTTGTCTAATTCATCTAATTAGATAACAAAAAATAGTTTAATATTAGAAAGACTTCTGTGAGGTTTGAACCATGGATCTACTGATCAACAGTCAGGCTTGCTAACCACTAAACCAAAGTGTCAACTGTGAATGAGAGACACAGAAAACTTCAGTCATGCTTGACTAGTTCTAGTTGAATTCATCTAATTCAATGAATCTAACACAAAATAGGAAAAACACGAATGCAACCCATTTCTAACGACATAAAAGTGTACGACAATCACATGTATTTTTGTTACGAAGTGTGAATAGTCCTATTGATAACTATATATGCCATTTTATTTTGTCATTAGGAATGAGTGCGCTATTGTGCTGAAGTCGACAAGTCGAGCAAAATATTCCAAAATGGATATCTAGCAATTCTATGAAATGGAAAGAAAACAAAAGTACAAGTTAAGAAAATTATCCAAGTTTGCATCTTTATTCAACTTTACAACAAATAATAAGATATACAATTCATTTTTGTGACTTAGGTTCACTTACTTAAAAGGGGATGTTTCAGATCTAATTAGATTCAAGACACCATGGATGTTCAAATTACTTAAAACATTACGAAAGCAAACGTTTTACGTTACGTTCATACGACCTTCAAACTGAGTCATCCTCGAAGACAATGGTTTCTGGAAATCTACAGCTACAATGCCGAAGTATTACTACAAATTACAGACACATTAATTTTAAAACACAGAAACTAATGGCATATATTAAAGAAAATACCTTTCAAAGTGACAACACTCTGAATTAAGATTTAGCTGTCATGAGCAAACAAGGCAACCGTCTTTAAAGATGAAATCTCTGATATATAACAGTTCCATTCCGGACATGAGGTAATTTTCATTTCCCTATCTGCCTGCTCAAAACTTGAACATTTCCCTCTATGTTACAATTTGGAGCAATTTTTACATTACATGTAGAAATGCAGTATTCGATTGCAAAGCTTCTATTGTGGTTTTCCAACTAACAAAACCAATCTGTCAATAATCTGCCTGTATCTTTTTAGCTGCAGTACAAGATAAATAGTAATAAAGTCTGTAACTTTGAACCAATTAATTCATGACCATCTTTTGCTTTTACATAATGCGACCTTCCTGTCAATAATTTCTCCATAAAACATGCATAGTGACGTTATTGTATCAACAGACATACCTGCCTTGTAATTCCATAAATGGCAAAAACGAAATTTGCTAGATCATATTGCTGGAGTTTAGAGCTTTGTGTCACGGGAGCTTGACACACACAAAAGGTCCTCACAACTGATTTCACATTTAACAGACTTTTTACATCAATTACGTAAAATTAACATGCTATCTTTTCATCATAATGTTCGAATAATTCATGTGAAATGTTTTTTATGAATTGCAGAAACTCCCTCAGAGTAAAATTGTGAGCACCAGTTTACATTTCCTTCTTAGCCGAAATCATAATCATAATCCTTTTTTCAAAGATCCTTCAGTTCTGATGAAATTCCTGTAATGGAAACATATCATTTAATAAAAGCGATCTTTTGTCATGTACCTGGGAAATAAAAAGCGATCTTTTGTCATGTACCTGGGAAATTTTTGTTACACGTTTTTATGAATAAAACGTTGTCTTTCTTAGGTAATATCTTACTGCTTTACTTAAATTTTTATTCAGTCTTCAACTAATTTGGCGAAAGTGAAACAGATCAAAGATATCCCTCGAGGTTTCTACTACAGCAAAATCTGCCAGATTTTGCAGCTTAAAATATGAAAATTCTCAATTTGTATTTGCAGGTAAAAACATCTATTCAAATATACATCCTAGAAACATCAGTTATTTTATGGAAAAAAATGTAATTTTTGTGCTTTAGAAATTCCAAGGAATTATTGCCACAATAAAAGGATTTATTTCTATTACATCTGACAGGTTGCGAAAACCTCTACTGTGAGATTGCGCTAACAATACACAATTGATCCATTAATGTACCTTCACTTTTTCCCTCTGACAGCAGAAAATCCGCGGATCGGTGGGTCTCTTCTGGACACGGGGAAGTCAAAACTGGATGGTCGCTTTATTGAAAGGAAGTTGGGTAAGTTGAGTCTCTTACCACGTACAGCATGAAACCCTTGGTGCGGCTGTCGCTTACTGGCACGATAAGATACATCTGAATAGAAAGACAATTGTGCTTGTTAAATATCAATTGAGTTTTTCACGATAGGCGTTTCTTTACACAGGGAGCAAAAGAAAATTCGTCAAAAATTGCCCCCAGTGGGGTTTGAAACCAGGACCCTCGGAACCTGACACCAATGCTCTACCAACTGAGCTGGGGAGGAGATCTGTTGGGCAGGAGATTTCTGAAATGAGCTTTGTTTCATGCACCACTTCACATGTTGGACTTTGTTCATTTCTAGAATAAATAGAGCATGACTTCATAAAGGCCATGAAGATTCAGGCTGGCAACTGAATGTTGATTTAGCTCAGTGATAGAGCTTCGGCCTCAGGATCTGGAGGTCCTGGTTTCAAACCCCACTGGGGACAATATTTGATGAATTTTTTTTTTGCTCTTCCCTGTGCAAAGATCTGTCAGATAATCGGACAGAAGGGCCTATCATGAAAAACTCAACTGTAAGTAATTATCTAGTTCTTTACGATATGCGTTTCTGTCAGATTATCTGACAGATGTTTAAACAGGGAAAAGCAAAATAAATGTCCTCAAAAATAGCCCTTGGTGGGGTTTGAACCTAGTTCATTACTCTAATGCTCTACCAACTGAGCTAAGTCACTTTTTTGTTGTCTGTGTGAATCATTAACGCCTTTATAAAGTCATGCTATACTGATTCCAGAAATAATAAAAGGTCAATGTGTGAAATGGTGCATGAAACAAAGCTCACTTCAGAAATCTCCTGCTCAACACATACATGCTTACTACAGTCAGTAGAGCATTAGAGTGATGATTGAGAGGTCCTGGGTTCAATCCTAAGTAGGGGCAATTGTTGACGCAATTTTTTTTGCTCTTCCCTATATGAAGATCTGTCAGATAATCTGACAGAAACTCTTATCGTGAAAAACCGGATTATCTTTCACCGACTCGTTAGAATCAGTGGGGGAACAGGACAGTTTATTCAAATAATTGTGTCATTCACATGGCAGATTGGCTGAGAGTGCAATTAGTGAAGGTGATTGCAATGACATTAACCTCTGCACACAGTTAATACCAACGAAAGACGCCACCATATAGGCCTTATAAAATCAAAAGAAAGAGCTTTTCTGAAGTGAAGCCATCGAATTTGTGCATGATGCAAGAGGTCTGGGACCAGAGTTCTTGGCACTTTATATTAAGTAGGCCTACTGTGTGGTGACGTAACTGATTGGTATTTATTTGCTTTTATGACGTCATCACTAGCCGGCTTCTTCGATTTGAAGAGAAATGAAGATGATTGCACCACTACTGGTAAGAAAATTACTTCCTTAAACATCCTCGAAATATTTGGCGGACAGAAAGTAATTGCATCTTGTGACACATAAATTGCAAGAGATAATGAGGCTTTTCAATCAACAGCCGACTTAAGTGATATTTCGTGGATTTGTGGTTAATTACAAACATAATTAAACTTTTAGATCTACGATATATCCAATAGGAGAAAATTGAGAATTACACCTGAACTAATCAGTGGTCTGCCGCGCTACAACCCCTATTCACTATATAAATCTGCAAAGAAGTGAACCAAGGGATTCCATTGACCTGTCTGCACGCAATTTCGGCCTCTTAATTCAAAACAAATCTCCTAATGATAAGAACAGCAACAAACATTTTTGCCATGAAAAATGTGCAAGGTAAATCTGTGCTACCTGAGTTTCTTTGGCTCTGTAAGTAATTATAAAGTTTGATCATGTCCAGCAGTTGTTCCTTTGGTGATGGGATGAATTCATCTGAATCTGTTTCATAAGGGGCATCCCATGATCCTCGCCTGTCCCTCGCACTGTAGTAATCCTCGAGTTCTCGTCTCTTGTTCAGAATCTCCCGTCCAAAACTCTCTGAGCTGGATAGAGGCACTTCAGATTCAGTCATCGATTTCAATTCCTCAAACGCAAGAACTTTAGCCTGAAAGCAAGTACGTTTACCTATTAATACAATTGGTTGTCGTGACAACTTTTAGCCAAATACACCAAACAGTTACCATTTTGTACTCTTTGTATGCCGATATTTTATACCTTCATTATAGCAAATTGCCAGTTACTATTTTAAAATAAGTAATTTGTTAGTAATGCTTTTGAAATTTGGAGTTGCGACCAAGCGACCTTCGTCAGTAGAATAGTTACCTGTGGTTGAACATAAATTAATCTCTTCTACACTCACTGATAATACATACTTACCTTAATGTGTTGTAGTTCTTGTTCTATGTCACGGAGGATCTTGTACTCAGTATTGCTGATAATGCTTTCCGTGTCGATAGCATCATCGTAGTCTGTGTAAAACTTAGTTGGAAATGACCAGCTTCCACTGATGTACAAGACGAATGTCAGTGTGCACAGGCACAAAGATACTGTACTAGATGCCATTCACTGAAGTATTTGTTTGTTAAATCAGAGTCTGAAGTAGAAGGAATATTTGTCTCAGATTGAAGGAAAAATTCTGAGGTTTTTTCTCAAAAAACCTTGTATCAGGTAGAAAATTTCCCTGGTATTTGAAAACTGAAAAAATTTAAAACGTCATATCTACTTTTTCAAAGGTAACTAAAACTAAGCAGCATTTCTACAGAATAAACAAATTGTGAACTTCAAAGAAGAGTTCATGGCTTTCATACACAAAATGCAAGCATCACGACAGAACTTCATCAAACAACTCATTCCGAAAGACGAACCTACAACATACAGGCAGCTCTTTTGCTGCCGAACATAAAGATTTGATTATAAAAGAAGATATAACTCCATAGATAGAAAAAGCGAAAAACATCAACTATCATTACCGACATCATAATATTTTCGTGGAGGAGGACATCGGTAAATACATAATTAAAGCACTCTAAACTCTAATCTGATTTGATTTATCTTCACTGCGTAACACGACAGTAACCTCGCAGTGATAAATTCTGGCTTGTGAAAAGAAGCTTAATCTTCCATGTTGCGGGTGTTATGAACACAAAATACACACACTTTGTTGCTGGCTCTTTTAGAGTCAACGTAGACATGGAATGAACGAAGGGTCCCTGACGTTTTGGGTAAACATTCTGGCTGTTTTATGGTCATTTAGTTGTGGCCAATCAGTTATTTTATTTGGTGCAAAATTTCATAGTTTATGGTGGTGGAGTTATTTGATAGTATTTTAAAACACAATTTGAGAATAATTCTCATCTGCGTCCAGAAGAAACTATCCTCACAGAATTTTGGTTTGGTTAGGACTCTTTAACTGTAGAAAGTAGCCAACGAAACTATCTTTGAACATACAATCTAACAAACCCATAATTTTGTAATACAAATGCTATTTATGTTGGAGTTTCAAGGAAAAAGTATTTTGGTACTTTTATGAACAGAGTGCTGCATGTCATCACGTTCGTATGCTGGTTGTCTTTCTACACAGTCAATGCAATCACAATGAATAACTGAATTTGTGTATATTCATTTGTTAAAAGGACTTACTGTTGTAATAAACATAAGATATACACCATATTTTTCGGACATGGAATAAATATGTTTTCAGTCATCGTTTAATATAAGTAGCTGGTACTCAATCTTGCAACATACTCCATAATATTTTATACCTTGTTAACCCTTCGCGCGCCGGAGCTCGATTAATATGTAAACCGGTATAACCGTGTGAGACCGCAGTCTCGTTTTTCAAATCTACTCCACACACTTCATAAGACTATTCTACCCCATCCATACAACCAAGCAAAACTTTAATTTCTGACTAAAACATGCATGTATA
>JBCAUG010388588.1:0-16442 GCA_038406175.1 Haplosyllis leylae
ATTTGTTTACTTCCTGTTGGGAAATCTGTGAATATCTGAGCAATCCCTAGGAAATATGTAAAAACTAAGACGTCATTCAGGTCTATCCATAATCAAGTATTTTTCTGCAATATTATTTTGCAGACAACTCTCCCATGTTCTTCTACATCATTCGAGATATCTGTTCCCATAGACTTCCACTGAACTTCAAATCAGAATTCTTTGCACATGTCAGAATCACTTGAACTTCCTTCAGGGTGTTGTAGCACACAGAAGATACCATGGCGCTCGAGAGGGGAACGGGAGCCGTGCTGAAGGTCAAACACGGACAGGGTAGAGAAACTACGTTCTACGGAGGCAGCATTCACCTGACCAAAGCTTCGCAGAAAAACCTCAAACTCGCTCGCAAGAGGAGCCTCGACAAACAAACTGACAAAGGTAATCGATGATGCATTCTTGGTCATTTTTACAAAGTGTTTTTGTTTTCTTTGTAAGATGGAAAAAATGATTTTTTATAGTGCTGACTATCGTTGTATCGTTGTACGATGGACCACTGTTGATTGATCATACTGAGTGTGCGTATAATTAGTGATTGTGGTACAAACAAACGTTCAGATTTATATTTTTGTAATTCAACGACGCTGGTATTTAATTTGGGGATTTATCTTTTCAGAATATCACTATGAGGTGAAACAACTTTACCAGAAGAAATGCTCTTTGAGGCAAAACTTGTTGAAACTGCAGTCGGAAAAGGAGAGAGTGAAGTACCTGGACGGCGGAAGTCGAGGGAAACCCCGCACCCAATGGGACACCAGCGTTGATGACGTCATATTACGCCATGCAAAAGCTATGCAGCAGTTTCCCATCCGGGTGTCCAACGACAAGATGAAACTTGCGAAACAGAATCAAGACGTTTTACCAGAACTAACAAAATCCAGACTTCCCTCCTGTGGATTATTCACGATTTCTCCTGAGGAAAACATTCCTCTCAAAATTTCACGGAAGCCATTCGCACTCGACACGAGATTTCCCAGTATAAACGACAAAGAGTAACCTCTAGCCAATCAGACTTCGCACCCGAGAGGAGACACCCAGGACTTCCACACAGCCGCACCACCCTGGATACTGTACCATCGTTCGTTTTAATACGAAGGAGACTGTCGCGCTCTCTGACGGATTTTACGTGATCTCCGTCAAAGATCAGATGCCTTGCAAAGTGCTGTATGATGCTACTTCAACTAAAACGCTCGTTGTATATTATTGACTGAAGGTTATGCAAGGCTCCTCATTGTCTTTCAAACAAAATGTTTAATATATTATTTGTAAAATAAAACGAATTGTGTTGCTTTCTACAATTTGATTTTCCAGACAACTGGAAATTCACAGGAGGTATTCCAAAATTAATAAAACCTCAGGTTTAACACCGTTATCGCGTAAATAAACTTTGACTGTGAAGGAAAACCGCCTCTCAAACCAACAGCCTTTCCCTAACTGAATTATATAAAATATACATAACCTATAACATTTGTAGACTGCAATTTTCAGTAATTTTCATTTTAAAAATTACAGAAAAGAGTGTTCTACAAATGCTGTAGAGTCTGTGGATTTTATAGAATTCAAATCGGAAAAACGCGAAAAGTGTTGTTCAACTTTCGGACGGTATGAAAGGCAACTGTGGATACAGTTTTAATCACATTCTCATTTTTTGCCCTGGGCAGCTTATCCCAATCCATATTTTTCATTATGAGACGAAGTTGGCATAATTGGCTACCTCCAATGGAATTCAGTCTGAGGACCTCTTGCGTGTGAGACCACCATTCTACCTCACAGACTGAGCTATTTTCACCTAGAAAAGCATTCGATGCCAATATTGCCCGTTGATCAGATAGATACGTAAATCTCTCAACCTGTGTTAATGATCACTAAATTTGGGGCTTTGCTGTTTAATCCGCGCTAGCACAGTTCAAAAAATCACCGACCACCGTCCAACACAGGAAGCAATTTCATAAAAAAGAATCTTTTTCGTTTCTCACAGATTTATGTTTGATGTGGACATTTCTTACAGCCCCTATTCCCACGAAGCTTCCGCTAAGGGGCGATCGTTCTGTATTTTATGAAGGTGTCCAATAATGAGAGGTCCTGTATTTTGTACAGCTAAAGCCTACGCAATGGAAGAGTCGTTCTGTATTTGCACTAACCTTGCTCACAGTTTCGGCCGGTGTAGCCCGGTTCGCAGGTGCACTGCGCGGTAGGGCGACCGTCGATCATTACCCTGGTACACGTTCCGTGTCCGCTACACGCACCGTCACAGATATCTGTCCGGACGAGAAAAAAGAGAGTGAATTTAGGTAATTCCTTTATAGTCTAGTAAATTATCATAGCAAGAAATTGTCAGTGTTTCCAGAGGCCGTTAATTTTGTTGCAGTTTTATATCTACAAAATTAGTCGGTAATGTCTCCTGAACGACTTCAATACATTCGAGTTTTTCACAAACACACAAAGTTGGCAATGTTGGCACGATTACCAACTTTGTATTCCTGTATATTTGCAGTTTTGTTATTTGCACCAACTGATGTTGGTACATAATGATTATATTACAAGGCTACATACTTCAAATAACTGGTTGGTTTTAAATGGCGGAGCTAAAATGAAGCTGGTAAAGTTGACATTCTTGTATTGCGGAGAGTTTGGGAAAAACGCGTTTGTATAAGTGACATCGTGGCCAGCAAATAAACCTTAAATGTCAATTTTATTTTGAGACTTAACTTTCCATTACAAGCGAGGAAGGACCCACAGAAAATGTATTGGCATTTGTTTTGTCACATATGAATATGTTTAAAGTGTAGTCACGCCGAGGGTCTGCGTCTGTAATTGTAATGTCGCAGGCTGGTGGGTTTTGTGTGGTATAATTCACACTGAGTAATTGGGGAGATGAAAGACGCAGTCTCAGATGCAGATGTTCCATTGGAATAAGATCTTTATAATCTAGTTTTTACGAAACTCCTTAAGTTGGCAATATTGTCACTTCTGTAAAATTTCTAAGGTTAATAATTTGCAGGTGGATGCTGATCAAATAAATTTGATGTAAATTCGGATTTTTCAATAGTACGCTGATTCAAATATTATAGCACTGATCACTAATTCTAATTTATTCTCAAATTTGAACCAATACGAAAATGCCAATAATGCCAACGTCGGTAGTTCGAAAAACCCCTAATGTAGCAAATATTAATTAAATTGATGCGCAAGAAGTGAACGCACCCAGGCTGCAGTCGAGGCCCTGGAAGCCCGTTAGACAGTCGCAGTAGTACCCAGCCGGGTAGCGGTTCCGGTCCGCGCTGGATATACAGGTCCCGCCGTTCCTACATGCGTTCGGTGGGCATGGAACTGTAGCGGAAAGCAGACAATCTAATAGTCTACATTACTGAACATACCTAATCAGAATAAGAATTCTATTGAGTGTTTGACTGAATCTTTAACACAGCTGTTTAACTACAGAGCAAAGAGGAAAGAATGCAAATTAGGCAAGTTGAGTACAAATCTAAACAGGAATAATAAAACATGCAGTTCAAATAAGATATTTGTGACGGCAGCGAGACGTAGTAAAGCTGGAGTTTGTGATGAAAAATTTGTGGTATGTCTGGGAAAAGACAAGAAATATCATTTCTATCTATTGCATTCCATGCTCTTTTGGGGAACACTTCCTATTTGCAACCAAGAACGTTTTAATTGCTGACCATGAGGTTTTTTATGATACTGACCTGAGGGTGGGTTCTGATACTTATACTGACCTGCGATTGGGTTCTGACACTGTTACTGACCTGCAGTTGGGTTCTGACACTGTTACTGACCTGCAGTTGGGTTCTGACACTGTTACTGACCGGTGGTTGGGTTCTGACACTGTTACTGGCCTGAGGTTGGGTTCTGATACTGTTACTGACCTGTGGTTGGGTTCTGACAGTTTTACTGACCTGTGGTTGGGTTCTGACACTGTTACTGACCTGAGGTTGGGTTCTGATACTGTTACGGACCTGTGGTTAGGTTATGACATTGTTACTGACCTGTGGTTAGGTTATGACATTGTTACTGACCTGTGGTTGGGTTCTGACACTGATACTGACCTGTGGTTTAGTTCTGACACTGATACTGACCTGTGGGTGGGTTCTGATACTTATACTGACCTGTGGTTGGGTTCTGACACTGATACTGACCTGTGTTTGGGTTCTGATAGTGTAACTGACCTGTGGTTTGGTTCTGACACTGTTACTGACCTGTGGTTGGGTTCTGACACTGATACCAACCTGCGGTTGGGTTCTGATACTTATACTGACCTGTGGTTGGGTTCTGACACTGATACTGACCTGCAGTTGGGTTCTGACAGTTATACTGGCATGCGGTTGGGTTCTGGATTCTGACACTGATACTGACCTGTGGTTGGGTTTTGACACTGTTACTGCCCTGTGGTAGGGTTCTGACACTGGATGCCCGTGTACTGTGGTTGGGTTCTGAGACTGATACTGACCTGTGGTTCGGTTCTGACACTGTTACTGACCTGTGGTTGGGTTCTGACACTGTTACTGACCTGTGGTTGGGTTCTGACACTGTTACTGACCTGCGGTTGGGTTCTGACACTGGATGCCCGTGTACTGTGGCGGACAGTTACACGACACTGCCGAGGGGAACGGTTGTCCCTCCTGGATCAGAGTCACCGACCGCCTAATGCAGGTACCGCCGTTCAAACAAAAACCGTCGCACTGATCTTTAAAATAAAAACAACAAGTTTGAAGTCATTCAAAGAATATTTTTTCATCACCAAACAAAGAGGGGTAGTAAACTCAGGGAAATTTGGTGGAAAAAAAATTCTTCAATTTTGTACCTCTGTTACATGTAAGGCAGCAAAATAATAAATGTGTGGTCTTTTTAATTTGAAAACTGTTCATGTAACGCCGAGGAAGTGGACTGTGGGACTGAGGCGAATCCTCCTTCCTACTGGTTCTTCATCCGTTTTCGTTCCTCGTACCCGGAAGGGAGATTGTGTCCCTTACCCAATGCATCAAGGGAAGCATCATGGGATAGGGATCCCCTTTCTTTGGACAGGTGGACACACGCTTGTGAAAACATTACCTTCCCTCATACTACGTGCATGGTCGGTAAAAAAACACTTCATCCCGTTATATTTCTATACAGGGTTGGACACGGTTAATTCTAACACGGTTAATACGAAGTTACACTTAATTCAAATTTTTTTACCACACACTGTCTTATCAGTTAATGCTAAAATGCACTGTTAATTCGAATTCCACCTATTTCGAAGCTAAACCTTGCCGACGAATCAGTTCGAATTAACCGTGCCTGACCTGTAATCGACATAATTTGTGTTTGAGTTTGAACAGATTCAATCATAAGAGACCCAGGATTTCTTTAGGAAATCTTACCGATCTCACAGTTTACGCCTTGGTAACCGGTTAAACACTCGCAGAAGTAAGAGTTCGGGAAGCTGGGATTCCTCCTGCAGCTCTGTGCTCGTCCATTGCACGCGTTTGCCGGACAGTCAGCTGTAAAATACAGAACGAAAAAATCTAATGCGTTGAATAGATTTCACCCAAAACGCCAATATGTTGAAATAAGAGAAAGGTTGAAAAGAATCAAGGCTGTTTCAGAGAAAATTTAAAAACACAGCGTCATGTGATAATTGATTAAATTGTCATGGAATTTGATAATTACAGCAATTTGTAAAGTAGTATTCCAACCAAACATTTCATCTTAAACAATTAGGATCAAACGGCAGTGTGACTGTCGTAGAAACTCAGGAACATTTGCCGTGATAACCACAAGCCTCGAGTTGGGTTTGAAATTTGTTCATTCCATGCATTTTTTCATTTTGTTATTTCCTTTGAAGAGGTTCACGAATTTATCAATAGTTTAAGAGGGGCATTAAGAATCCTGTTTTAAATTTCAGATAATCCGTCTTAAGCTTCTCCACAGCTGGCACAGTTTGGGTTCTTCTTTGAAGCTGCAACTATTTAGCATTAATCTACCTCGGCGTTAGCTACCTAAATATCAAAGCATTCGTGTCAAAAGACCCATAAAATGGACTTGTGCCCACAGAGAAAGGGGTGGTACCTGGGTCTGAGCAGGTGGGTCCGGTCCATGGCCCGATGCACACGCACCTGTAGCCCATGGGTTGAGAGCTGTCGTCCAGGCAACGTCCCTGGTTCTGACACGGGCTGTTCGCGCAGGGATTCGCTGGGCGGGGTTCGGCTGTGTGCAGAGTAGAAAACAAGCCCCATTACATTCAAAGTTTATTCAAATAAACTTTCAAGATTTAATCTTTAATGGATCTATTTTAGTAAAATGTGATTGCGACAACTGACGACACAAAAAAGTTTTTTCTGAAATTATTAAATTACAGTGTAGTATGCAAAGACCAGTTTCTAATAAAAAGCGGAACACATTAATTCAAAGGAAAATAAAACAGAACTATCAAGAATTCGTTTTGGCTGAAGGTACTCAATTGAAGTGACCCAATTGAAATGACGTTGAGCCCTTGTGTAAGGCTAACGCTCAGTTCAAGGATAAAGCGTCGTACTCGTTTGGTACTGGAGTCTGAATCCTCTGGTTTGATCTCTGCTGGCTCCTGCGTAATTCGACTTGAAGATGACGTACATCTCGTTACTCGCTGACGTCAGCACATCAGACGGACGCTGAGTGGAGCAGTATCTGCAACCGTAACAAATGTATGAAACAGGGGATTCAATTGGCCTGTTTGCACGCGATTTCGACCCCTAATTCCAAAGAAATCCCCTAATGTTTTTCTTTCATATTCGATTGTTTCTTGGTGCTTTTTCCAAAATGGAATGAGTAATTTCTTCGCATTCAAACGCTTCTTGTTATCATTCGGACATAACAGTGTGGGGACGTACCTCGGTCCAGATGGCGTCAGATCATTGCTGTATTTGATTTCCACCCAATGGAAACACGTTTCCTTGTCATTCGCGTAAACTCCAAAGCTTCCGGTGAACTGGGCGCGGACGTTGAATCCTGGATTCGCCTACAATACAGGGACAGAATCACGTTTTCGTCATCTGTATTGAATGGTCTTTCTATTGAAAGAACAATAAGAAAATAAATATGTCATCAATTCTGTCTGCATCACAGAACATGCAAAACTTGTTTTCTGATGATGATGTTTCTCTTTAATACGGGTTTTATTAATGACAAGGGAATTTCCTTCAGGGTCAAGAAATCTCCCTCTTCGAAACCCGTCACCCCAAGAACATGCAATCCCACCGACAGTGTTTGGGGAGATGTGTCCAAATTAAAAGCCGCATCACAGAAAATATAAGTGCACTAACCCTGATCCTCCAAACACATTCTACGCCGTTGTTGTATTGGTTGGGATATCCAGGAGATTCCAGAGTGTTGGGGTCAAACCCAGCAACCAGATCTCCACCGCATGAGGCTGACGATAAGAAAACAAAAAGATTAGATCTAATGGATACAAAAGGGATGGGGCAAAAAGAAGAAGTCAGTAGTAATTTGATGAATTTGTTAACATTGTCAATTCCAGATTTTTTTTGCTTGAAATTGAACAAATATCAGAATATTAAGATCTTCTGCGAATAATTCTTTTTTCGACTGTATTCAAACTTCACTGGTGTCTTCTTAGCGCGTCACTTCCATTAAAACTCAACAAAATATGAGGATTCTGAAGAGGCTTTAAAGTTCAAGTTCATTACAAAAAAGTTGACCCAATAGCCATTTCGCAAATTATTCATACCAATCATAGGGACTTTCACAACACTTGACTTAAGTTCAACTTTGACGCCTGCCCAAGAACGTTATTTTACGTAAGTTTTAGGTTTTGAGTTTGAAGAGATCAGAATGATGTTCAGGTTGTGTTGTTTAATGTAAACTGACCAGTAGATGGAGCCAGCTCTGAACAGAAGTTTCCACCGAACCCATCCGGGCAGACACATCGTGAGCAATCGTTCGGATTCGGGTGACCTCGGACACACTGGTTCCTTCCACAGTTATCTGCAATGAAACAAAATTCACGTAGATCTATCAAGAAAACATTGTTACAACAGATTCAGTGGATATCCGATTCGTACATTTTCCCAGGATAATTTTCACGAAATATTTGGCATTAGACTAGGTGTGTTCGGTCCTGTGGAACATGGTTCATTTTTGCAGCAGTTAAAACATTCCTTCGCTGTAATCTAGGACTTTTGCTATTTGTGTAAACAATAGTTAACATGTCTCACTGGTGATCCAAGAAACAAAGTTAAATTCTGTCGCGTCAATGAACCCGAAGTTACCAATCATCTGGTCAGTAATGTACAAGGAGACTTACTGGGACAGTAGGCCTGGTTAACTTTGAAGACGTCATAGTAAGAGAGCTCAACCCTTTGTCCGATGGTGTTCTGGAACCTTTGGTACGGCTGTGTCGTTGTGAGTACCCTACCAAATCCCGGCTTCACGAACGCCTGAAGTAACAAGATCAAAACGAATTTCTAAACGGTTAAATGATTGGAAAAAGACTCTCTCTGATTTTTTTGCGCATTTTGTATTCCTTCCTGTAAACTAGGTCAGATAAAGAACAAATGGTTTAAAAAGTGTGATAATGACTCGGAAAACGATGATCTACTCTTCTAACAGGTGATTCGTGACAATTTCCCTGAATCAAAAGAATTGATGATTTGATGTCCAGAATTAACGTTATAAGTTTGTAATTAAGGACAGTTTTAATTACAGAAAGTGCCGGTTGTAAAATTTATACCAATACATTTTGCCAGTGCCGGATGTTTCTTTGTTAAGAAATTTCGAATCATGATTATAAATGACCCTGCAGCACTGAACGTTTGTTCACCTTAAACAGACTATACGTGAAAGGACATTGCACTCATAGTGACTAACAGATTCGAGTTTTCCCGTGATACACAAAGTTGGCAATGTTGACATTTTTGTGTTTGCCTAAATTTGAAACTATGATAGATAGAGAAATTCATCACATCAGTTTAAATTCAAAACACCATTACAAATGTAAATTTACTTTGAAACTCATTGGGTTCTTGACTGTTTCCAATTTATTTACATTACAAGTTGTACAAAAATGTCAACGTTGTCAACTTTGTGTATTACGGGAAAACTCGATTGCCAGGGGCAAATGCGTAGGTTATTTTGGCGTCTTCAATCATTGTGCTTTTTCCAGATCATTTTATTTTCTCAATTTTAAGCGATCTGAAGAGGAACGTCACAATCATGGATACGTTATTAGGACTGATCAAGTTGAAGGTACAGAACCCAAAATTTCACAGACTGGTCGATAAAAGAGAGTGAACCGTCAGACCTTTGCAAAATTAATGATGAACATGACTAGTGCATGGAAAGAGGAAGTCAGAGGATTTCAAGCTGATCAACGGTTAAAGGTAAAACAATTTCTTTACTGTTTTGTGTTTATTAGTTAGTTTCTTAATTCAGTGTTCGTAGGGGCCCAGACACGATGAGGGACCCTACGTCACAAATATCAAAAGAAAACTTGACATGGGAAACAATTAAGAAGTGTCAGCGAGAGCCAAAAATTTTAAAGTCTTGCAATGGTCTCACTGTACACAATATCAACTTTCTCTTCAAATTGGGCCATTTCCTTTTGTGTTTTTTTCCCTTCGACACGTAAAGAAGACTCTTGGATCCCATGAGGCGTACTGGTTCGAATACCCGTAACACCCACGAAAGTTTACAGAAGCGTTACTCACGAAAGCGTCGTAGTGCATGAGGGACGCGAAGTCGTAGGGAGTCCCGTGGGTGTCGGCCACCTGCTCCGGAAGCACGAAGAAGTTACCCGCCTCGTCGTCCTCCACGTTCGCCGTGTTGATGTTGATGTACGTCCTGCTGTCCGGTCTCTGGATCTCGTGCCAGATTCCTGTTCAAAAACCGAGAAAACAATTTTTCTGGTCGTTCTGTTGTTTAACAGGGCGTTGCTATGTTATGTTATGTTATGTTACTACGTAATTATTCCATTACGATCTATTCACACTGGACGTCAGCAAAATGAAGGCAAAACTTATGATTGATGTTAGGAGTCAGTCAGTGTGAAATAGATTGAATTTTCAGAAGTTCATTTCATAACATTAATACTAGAGAGTTCAGTGTGAACGAGCCCTAATAACTGGAAGTTAAACTCGGGCGTCAAGCCCAAAGAAATCAGCAGGCTTTCAGAAAAAAAACCGATAATGAATACTTTTATTTTTAAAGAGTCTGGACATCAGACTAGAAATTATACGCTAATGAGGTTCACACTTTGATAAAGATAATGGTTTGAAATCTAAAGTCATGAGTACACATGTACAGTTACCGATCGCATGTCCGAATTCGTGAGCCGTAGTTCCAGCTCTCTGCAAACCAATGAGAACAGTAGCATTATAAATTGCCAGAATGTTTTAATAGTGAAATATTTATTTAATTGAATTGTGTATAGAGAATTGAAATCGTTTTTTTTTTCTTGTCATAATCAGACTGAAGGAATGTAATTATAAAAAAAGTTTGGATAAATGTTCCCTCAAGAACAAGACGGCTATTATTCTGAATCATAAATTGCCGCGGTGAGAGAGAGACGTCGTCCCCTTTCTAACATTAGGAATCCAGGTTTTATGTGACTCTGGTTACAAATATGTCAACTGACTAAAGTGGAAAATATTGAAACAACTTACGTCTCTAAAGCACTGGCTTGGTGGCAGGAACAATGCCTGCGGCTGGGCCTCTCCTTTACCAACAAATGATATACATCTGAACATAAAAAATAATAAGTTAGATGACACATGCGATGTGCAGTCACATATATTTGGGAACTCCTGAGATTGAAATATCAGTATTTCTGAATGTATTAAACAGCAAATTGTAATTTCTGGGAATTTGTAATGAGTAACGTAGAGCTACAATGTGGATGTTTACTGAAACTTTCGACTGCAGCTTTTTATGTCATATGCCATTGTCTAGTTAAATACTTTACTCCTGCTTAAAGTTGTCTCGGACTTAAAATATTTCTTATTCCAGTCTTTAACAAAGATGCTATTTCAATAATTTTAGGGTGAAAAAACCCAGGTAGAAGTCGGTTGACTTACCCGGTGCCTCTGGTGGTTATATTGAGCCTGGTTTTGGTTGACTTACCCAGTGCCTCTGGTGGTTATATTGAGCCTGGTTTTGGTTGACTTACCCGGTGCCTCTGGTGGTTATATTGAGCCTGGTTTTGGTTGACTTACCCGGTGCCTGTGGCAGTTATATTGAACCTGGTTTTGTTTGACTTACCCGGTGCCTCTGGTGGTTATATTGAGCCTGGTTTTGTTTGACTTATCCCGTGCCTCTGGTGGTTATATTGAGCCTGGTTTTGGTTGACTTATCCCGTGCCTCTGGTGGTTATATTGAGCCTGGTTTTGTTTGACTTACCCGGTGCCTCTGGTGGTTATATTGAGCCTTGGTTCGTTACTGTTCGGAGACACTTCAACAAACTGGATGCACGTATTTTCCATCCACCATCCCATAGCCTGCCGTATCAGAGACTTCTCGCTGGGACCTGAGAACACAAATACAACACCTAAATCAGTGGAGGATCCAGGAGTTTTCAGACGGGAGAGAAGGGAGGATGTAGCAGGCAAGCCTATTGTAGACCACGCCAACCAAAAGTGAAACTGTTGCTAGGTCTGCTTCAGTATTGATTCACAATGCACAGACCAATGGTACACAGTAGACAGTGCACAAAGGGAGATGACAGAGCAATTCATAGCATCGCAAGCTTTTCATGTTCTGAGACACGCAGGATATGGTGGTCATTTATTTGTAGCAGCCACATGTCAAAAGCTAAAGGGCTTGAGGTACAAAAAAAGTAACTGGCCATGAAAAGGTTTGGGGTTAACATAGTAGTCAATTTTGATGACTTTCATAAGTGACCTCAAATATTTCGGCATATTCGAGCCTGTTGCCATATTTTCAGGTGTTTTTTTCATTTTCATACTTAGATTTTATCCATATCTTATCTGATAAAATGCTTTAGTGAAAGCCCCATTTGATTATATTTCAAAATGAGCTCAAGTCCACAAGGACGAATTTTGGTGCACTTACTGTGCTGGTTTGCTGGATCAAAGAAGTAGGGAATCCGACCGGAAGTCCACTGCTGGTTCCGGTACCGGTTGAAGTTAATCGTCGTTCGCTTCTTTCTGGCCATCCTGAATATATATGTATACATTAAGCGTTCGTGTAAAAATAGAGAAACAGAACAAGAAATCAATTCTACACATTCCGGACCGTGACATCTGACGACTTTGGTACCTTGTGTGATTTACTGGCATGTTTTAGTTATCCATAGACGTCAAGAATGTAATTTCCAAAGTTTTAATGGGACCCAGCACAAGCGCTGCTCTGACTTTATGAGGAGCATGTGTGGTAGATATTAAATATTAGATAATTTCACCGGATGGCTCGTTAGGGTCAAGTTGACCTAGGCAGTGCTGGAGATGGTGTTGGACCCTTTGCCTCTTCCAATCTTTCACTTTTTTGCAAAGGTTGAAGAGTGTGAGAGAATGAGAGCGAACAAGAAAGATGTTTTAGTGCGAAAGTGTCCCTACCAGCCGTGCGTGTGAGGGTATGACATTATGAATAAAACGATTTATTGTAACTACCACCGCTGAATACATGGGCACTGGGGTATAAAATATCGCCTTTTCCTCTATGCTTGTGAACAAGTGAATAAATCAGTAGGCTATAGTGAAGCAAAGTCGTCAGTAAGACGGTGTAGGTTCCAGATGCAGATGTTTCAGGTTCAATTGTCTCAATGATAAAACGTTCGTCAATGAAGCAATGAGAACAAGAAAGGAAGTCGTCACCTAGAGTACAAAACAGTTGGTATGTTTTGCCACATTTGTGGGCTACATTCTTCTGAAACCGCGTTGTAGTAGACTTACCCCATATCGGCTGAGATACCCTGAAGTTGTGGCTTGTCAACTATCGCGTCCTTTCCAAGCACACAATTCTTCTCAAAATCATTGCCAATCCTCTACAATAAAAAGGAGCATATCCTAGCTAAAAGACTGTAATTCTGTTGAGAAATCGGAATTGAGAATAGGGAACGTTTGATGTCACCACGCTGTAGTAGATCCAGGTTTCCAGTGACGATTATCACATAACATTTGCATGAACATCTTTCATTTTCGCGGATCTATTCTTGAACGGGCTTTGCTTATGAAATGGAAAACCCTCAAACGAAATTGGGTGTTGTTAAAAATGTCGTTTAAATGCACAGAAGATGCCCCTAAAATGATGAATTTTTAATGACTTTGATGGGATGTCATCGGACTTGGGTCGTTCATACAGCTTCACAGGTGGTGCTCATTATACTAACGACATTAATGACATAATAAAAAAGAGCCTTGCCACAGATCAGACCATGTTTCCAGATTTGTAAATGATTAATTTGACTCATGACCTATCACTATCTATTACTGACTGAGAGCATGGAAATGTCCCCTTTGAGTCGGGTATGGAGAATTCCTGGATCCACCTCTGGTGAGTTACTCACGCCTGGAATCCCGAGTTTGTGCATGCCGTCTTCTTTGAGCATTTTGAGTGTAGCGCAATCGGTGTGTTCCCTCACCTCCATCTCCTACGGGACATAGAAAAGTAAACGTGCCGATCATTACAGTGATGTACGCAAAGTTTGGAGGAGAGTAACTTTCTTGTAATGAAAGTTCACAACACTGTTCTATCATTTCATTCAAATGGGATTTAAAAACGACACGATTTAGCACATCGGTATGAACATATTTCTGTACAGGTCTCTGACATTTCTGTAGAACCACTTCTTTGCGGGCAGTTCGTGCGCAAGATCTTATTGCTTGAAAAGGCACTGTAACGTACAAATTCAACCTAACCTAGAGACGCTTGAGCAATGCAGAGACTTTGTAGTGTTGGTACTACTTTGCTAAAACTTACCATTTCGTTTTGCATTGTGGCTCCAGGAGTACCTGTAGGCCGCTCCGTTCTCTGTGGTGGTGTAGTGGTACGCGGCACCCATCTATGTCCGTTCCACACAAATCCACCCCAACCAGGCAACTACAAAACACCAATCTCAATCATTATTTCATTCGCAACAACTCATTCCTTTAATCTATCATTATGCTCATCTATTTCTGCTAACTGAACAACGAAATGTTTAAAAAATCACGATTTCTGTGGATTTGATGTCACAAGTTGTTGATCACAAACCCATTACCATTATACTACAGAGGCATTGGTGAGTGAGCAGGAAAGTTTCATACACTTCAAATAAAATAGCCCCGGTCATATTTCATATGGCAGTGGTACAAAGAGATAATACACTTATAACCTTCACCCTTGTGTGACTCACGGGCTTTGTTGATTTCGCAGGTATCTTTTAGAAAGTTCTTTCAGTTCGGACTTTTCATAAACACAGACAATTTGCAATATTATATCAGATACTTTCTTTCGTGGAAACAAAAAACAATCAGCAACAAAATGTTGCCTTATACGAGGATTGAGCCTGGGACCTCTGTCGTTCTGCTGTGATTCATGACTGAACTTAAATGACATGTCCTAGTGAGATGATCTTTAAACTGTCTTCTTTCATGCATATGATTCTTGGACCCAGATGATTTAGTTTAGAGCCAGTAGAACATAACAGTGAAGATATTAAAGTCTCATATTTACAAGCAAAATCCCAGGTTAGCTCAGTCAGAAAGGCATCAAAGCAGAATGACAGAGGTATAATGTTCAATCCTCACTGAAGGTAAACTTTTGTTGCTAGTTTTATTTGTTTTTACCAAGGAAAGCAATTGATACCAATTTTACCAACTTTGCCACTTTGTCCAATTTGCAAAAACCCCGGTTGGTGACAAACTATGCGTATTATTACTATACAGTTAGCAAGGGTTACATCAGAGGTGAACCTAAGGATTCCATTGCAGGCAAGAAAGCACGCAGATAAGGCATCCACCCTGGTTTTGAAACCCATTGCAGATGTCACCAGAAGTCCAAAACAGGGTTATCAGTGACCCTACAAAAAGGACTTGTGTCCTCCAAAAATTAAAAAATATATATTTATAGATGATATCACCATCTGCCTGGGATGCCGATGTTGTTGAACGACAATGAAATATACAAACCGTTGTTGGAAGTGTTGTCGTCGGAAGGGTCGTTCTCTGAGTTGCCTGAGAGAGAGAGAGAATATTCTGTCGTTACACATGATTTCAAATAGTTTAGCATTTGGATTGTTCTGTCGTTGACACAGAAACGGAACAGACATTTGTGTAGCAACTTATGGTAACATTCGTTCCAGTCTAAATCCAGAACCTTTCGCTTATTTTGTCACCTATGTTGTTTAGGATTGGACAAGCAGGACAACATGTGAGTGCATTGAGAACTGTATCAGCAACTACAATATTTACGAGGATGGACAGCATTATGACACATTTACGATATGTTAAGAAGGTGTGAAATACAGAACATGGATTCACTTCGTTTTTTTTACTCAATTGTAAATTACTTAATCGTGTAATTCATCCAAATAGTGTTAACATCCGTTCCAGTCTTAATCCAAAATCTTTTGTCACCTGTTGTTTAGGATTGGGCAACATGTGAGTGCATTGAAATCTGGATAAGTTAGGAGCTTATTTCTGAAAGGTTCTACAATATTTATGAGGATGGACAACATTGCATTATGACAAAGTTACGATATTTTAAGAAGGTGTGAAATATAGAACATGCATCCACTTCGTTTTTTTTACTCAATTGTAAATTACTTAATCGTGTAATTCACCCAAATAGCGTTATGACCCAGTTGCCTCTCTGATGCGAGATATACACAGGGAATGTGTATGAAATTATGAATTCTAAATGAACAGGCTTTAATATTCCTGCAAGGTTTTGAATAGATATTCCGTACCTGTATCCATTCCCATCGACCATTCATCCACACCCATGATCCCTGCGCCTGCACCTAAAAGTAATGAAATAAATATTGGATTAATATTATTGAGGGAAATCCTTCGTAATTTCACTTCATTCATTATCTGTGTAAATGAAGAGACTCGCAAATCGTTTCCAGAAATCACTATGGTTTTTGAACGGTACTTTTCACAAGGCAATTTTTGTATCCTCACAACTTTATCATATCGGAAATTGAAGTAGAAGTTGTGGGAAGTGGCTGCGTCCGCCCTCCTGCTGTTAAATACATATATTCAAGTTTCTTGTTGTTACCGTCCGCGACGGGAAGGTACTGTTTTTACAGGCGTCTGTCTGTTCACAGGGGGGGGGTGTTCCCTGGGATACCCCCTGGCCAGGTCAGTTTGGGGTAACCCCCTGTCCAGGTCAGGTTGCGGTGAAAGCGGCTAGAATCCCAAAGTTGCGTAGCACGTAGTAGTCATGTAAATACTGTGGTATGTAATCAGTAGAAA
>JBCAUG010388699.1:0-16440 GCA_038406175.1 Haplosyllis leylae
TGAGGTATATTTAGCATTGGCGCGCAATACAAAAAAACCAATACAGAAATACTTGACTACGGCGGGAATAGGGTTAAAATTTGGTCTAAGCAAGATACCGTTCGTGCACTGTCCGCTGACACTTCAAAAAGAACTTACTTGGCACGCAGGAAAAGCTTGCTTCCAAATAAGTCATCATATCTGTGGGACATGGAGACTGTTGATGGAAATCCTCATCTGGTATGTCTATTACACAATGCTGTCTGCCAGAACATCGACTGAATAAAGAAATTCAGAATTCCTTAAAATATTTAAAACTGGAATATAACAAGTTTTTGGAAGTACGCAAAATGGATTTATTCCAGACCGTAGAGAAACATTCTGCGCAAAGAGTTTAGTGTTTACGGAAGTTTTCAATGAACGCAACAGTTGCTTCCTGTGCATTAGAGTTTTCATTATGTAAATGAGCTAAAAAGTGGTCTTTTAATTAGATATTTAAAACCACGACCTCTATCTCCAGAAATGGTTGTAAAAGTAAGTGGGTAAAGCGACTTGGTTGTCATGCTGGCCTCAAAGGGATCAGCAGGTATCACGCTAGATGTGTACCTGGGATTTCATGATGGGCAATGTCTGGTTACCTGTATTTTAAACAGTCAGTGTGGTGTCGGCTCTAGGAAGAGGGATAACTTTCCTCGCAAGCTAATCTCAAAATGAGTATCAGGTGCCATGATCATAAACTACTAGGACACGGCATTATGATTCTTTTGAGGAAATTGCTCTTCATAAGCATTCACTATGGACCAGGTTCTCAGGGAGATCAAATTAAGGGTTTTCGATGTCATGGTCAACCGTAATCACAGTATCCCTCTTAAGGTTGGTTCATACAAATGTTAATCGAATGAGAGATGAAATATCCTTTGATGTTTACCGTCTTTCCTCTAAGTAAATGTGTAGAAAATGCTTTGTGCCAAAATGTATTTCGTGGTCGCCTTCACTGAGGATGAAAGGACCCTTACCCCCAGTGGCCACAGCACAGGGTTTACATGGAATTTGGTTATTACTTTTTTCCGGACGGGGAAAAACAGGGAATTTCATCTCGGTTGGAATGTGGCGACCCTGTTACCATTTCAAATACACTGTATTCAATTAGTGTAAAAGTTACCTGTCGGCAGAAATGAGAATGTCGGCGTAGCAGCCGATCTTGTAGTCGGTGGTGAGGCATGTTCCGAGCTTCATGCGCCCGTAGCGCGCGTGTTCCAGCAGAATCACCTGGTCAGCCTCGCACGTCGCGTTCAGCGCCTGCCACTGACAGTACTCCTTCAGCTTCACTGCGGGATTAGAACAGGAAATAGTGAGGTTAAAAACCAGGTGAGGAACTGACATCAACAAAAAAGTTCACGTGGATATAACTTTATCCAGTGAGACCAAAGCATTGAAAACTACAACATATATCCCCAGAACCAAGTGTTAAAAATTTCAAGTCTCTCTGAAGCTTGTAAAAGTAAGTGGGTAAAGCGACTTGACCCTCTACGAGGTCAACAGGTGCCACACCAGAGGTGAAATTTGTCTGTATTTGATGCCGGATTAGATGGACCGATCGATGTTAGAACCACCTGTAATTTATATTGAAGAAGAAAAGCCCCAGATGTTACAATGTTCCCACTGGAAAAATGAGAGTATACCTGGAAAACCAGGAAAATCACGGAATCTTGTAAAATTCAATAAAAGTCCTGGAAAAATGATATGAAATCTGGAAAATATTCAGGTAATTATAAAATTACTCTGTGCCAGGCCTCAAGTGTTTTATCCTTTGCCTTTTGTCTGAGGGATGGAACAATGCAGCATCATTTGCATGCAATGAAATGGGCCAAAGGTTATTTTTTAGTGCCAAACTGCAAATTCCACAACTTGAAAGAGGCAAGGTGAGCAGTTTAGGTTGACCTGATAGGAGTGCAAAGAGTCTCGGAGGGGAAGGGACTCTTCATCAGCCATCTAGTGTGCCTCCATTACAGAAAGAAGGCCTCCCCTTGGTGGTGGAAGAAGACATGAACGGATACACTGGGCTTTAAAAAAAAAAGCAAGAGCCTGGGAGATAAGGCTATGGCAGCTTTATACCAATTTTTATAAATAACTAGCAGTTATCCTGTCCTTTGCACGGGCCCCAACGCAAGCTGTTCATTCTTATTACAGACAGCCCCTGATTGTTCATTCTTATTACAGACAGCCCCTGAAGCCTTATTCACATGTACCGACACAGACACTGATATTCGGACCAATAAAGTTTAGCATTGTGCCAATGGATCGGACCGAAAATTGGGCTAAATGGGTCTGGGACCCATTCAGCCCATCAACCATTGGCACAATGCTAAACTTTATCAGTCCGAATATTGGTGTTGGTGTCTGTGTCTGTATGTGTGAATAAGGCATAACATCATTCACTCATCACACAAACTGAAACTCAATTTTCATTGCCTCTCACACTTGCATATTAAATTCTTATCAGCACACCCAGGACATGTTGATTGACACCACAGCTACATGTTGCAGCAACAAAATATAGAACACTTCCATCTAAATCTGAAAACTGACGAATTTTCCTCCTTACGATTTTCAGTACTATGGAGGATTTGAATCTAAGTTATCCACTGCACGCAGACAAGAAAGCATGCAAGTGAGGGATCCACCCTGGCTTTGAAACCCAGGGCAGACATGACCGGAAGTCCAAAACAGGGTATCGATGGCCCCACAAAAAGACTTGTCCTCAAAAAAAAAAATTTCAAAGTGCCTCCTCATAATATATTCTTTGTGAAATGTTGAAAATATACCTGAATTTTTTTTTTAAATGTGGAAAAAAATCCTAGAAATGTCATGGAATTTTGTAAGTCCAGAAAAGTGGGAACCCTGAGTTAGATTAAAATACTAAAAAACTGGGAGCTTGAAAGTTCTAGATTTAAAAGTATAGATTCATTGTTTCTGAAATGTTAAATAAAACTAACCAATACCTGCTGGCGCAGAACCTCCCCCGAGCACTAATGCTGCTTGAAAAATACTGAGCTCCTTCCTCCCTCCCACCGACCCCCTCCTCAACCACTGCCCACTTGGTGGCCCAGGACTCTTCTTTTACAGTGTCCTATATCTCTACTGTAGCAGCATTACAATACTAAAAAACTGGGAGCTTGAAAGTTCTAGATTTAAAAGTATAGATATTTTTGCCTGAGTCAAGCCAACAGCAATCTTACTAGGCCCTGTCCATGGGAATACCTATTCAAGTATTGTATCAAATTTCGGTGCAATTCATCTGAATGGCATTTATCATTTATTTTTAGTTATCATATGATACAGAAATGTCATTTCAGACAGGAAGCTATATTGTTCAGTACATTTTGTGCTGATTTGATAATTTCTTTTCACATGAGAGTGAAAGCAAATAATAAATTATTGTTCTTTTTTCTGTTCATGTGACTGGCGTGTTTGCTTCCTCGTACATCGCATGAACATTTGGTACTGCACTCTTCAGATTACACTAACTTAAGAAAGAAATGCCGTCAGCATGGGGCTCCTGTTTTAAACTCTGGGGCATCCAATTTTGCTGGAACTGGCGGCCAGTGTATAATTTAATACTCGTCCGCTCACCCGTGGCCAGTCCATTTGTCTGTGGCCGAGTTTAATTTAGAAGCATTTGCCCGGTCTAGCTAGGTGCAATTTTGGCCATCTAGTGGCAGTTTCTGTTGACAAAATTTTCCAGGAAAAGACGATGCAATATTTGAAAGAATTGATAAATATTAACACAAATATAACTGATCAATAGCATACAGATTAATGAATTTTAGAGATATTATAATATAATATTTACAATAATTGCTGTTTTTTATGCTTGACAATCTGGGCAAGTAGATTTTGCTATGGGTGAGTTGATTTTTGTGTTACTCACCCCAGGTGGCGAGTAGGCAGTAATTCTTAAATTATACACTGCTGGCCACTTCATTTCTAAGTTCTGTTTTTCTGATCTTTTATATTAAGAAAATACAAAACAAATTAGAGGTACTTTCCCAATGACCAGGCCTTAATTCTTGTGAAAACACAAAATGTTAATAGTTTCACATATTGCAGGTACCACTGCATAGCTCTGTGGGCACCTACTTTCAAAACTTAACGACATCACTGTCCTAGGGGGAAAAGGTTCGACAATGTCATTGTTGCCATGGCATTTGCTAGGATATCTTTCTTTACGGTTTTCGAGATATATCCGCCTCAGTTTGTTCTGTAGGTTGTGTAGCGCTACTCGAAGATGCGCATCCTCCTGCATGTTTCATATCAGGATCTGTCACATTTGTAATTTGTGTGACATGTTTATATTCGCACAGATAATGGGACGTTGACGTGTTGTGATTGCGTCGGATACTACACAGACCACACGTGATGGTGTATTATTATGTTTGTTGCACTCGGAAGCAAATAGCCTTGAAATTACACTTCTCGTCAAAGGATAATGGACCAGCGTTGTGGAATGCAGAAGTTTGGAAACACTAATAAGATAATGTAAAAGCTGCATTCTCATCCTCAGCTGCTGGTCGTGTATAAACCTGTTCAGCGTAATGAACGTCTTTCGTTGTGCAGAACGAACGTTTTGATATTTACGTTGTAGATCCAGAAGCTGAACTTGGCCTGTGAATCAGTCACTGACACTGGGGAAAAAATATGTTCGGCCCACCGTCTTTGTGATCAGTATTCAATGTATTGGAGTATTGTTCCAATTTACGGGACAGTTCATGATTTCATCACAAAATAATGCAAATAGCTTGTATAATAAAATGGGCCCGGGTGAAATATGGTTTCCTCCTCTGTGTTGCTCTGCTGATGGTGATGACAGGAACTGGCTCCAGCCACCAATCAAGACCTTTTGTGAAGACTTCTACAGGGAGCAGCAGGGAACTAATTGACTTATCACCTCTTTGTCATCAGTTTTATGGCTGAGTTAACAGGTAGCTGAGTGTGACTTGAGATCCCTGATAGAATAAGCAGATTAGGATACTACTTCCTCTATTGATTAGGATGTCTGACTTCATGGCTCTGGGATGAGCAGTCATGTCTGATAGTTTTACTAATGATTTCAGTGCGATATACTGGTTAGGTTCTGTACCGTGGAGGTATATGGCAGACATACTGCTTGACCATTTTTTCAGGTAATTAGGCTTTAACAACAAATAGGCATCTTCCTACCCCCTGCAACACTTAATTCTTCAATAAGACTGAATTCCTACATGTACCAGTGTTTCTGTGCTATAGTTAGCAGATGGAAAATGTTAAGTATACTTTGCCTTCTCTTATCAGATCGAAAGCAGATCACTTTGGTTTTAATTTATGTTTTGCTGAGAAGTTTTTTGAGTCTTTAGCACTGTTGCCCTTTGCAACATTGAGTGTAAATGCAATGCGTCAGTAGTTTGTACATGTTGTGGATGAATTATTACTCCAAAAAAGCTGCATAGTAAAACAGGCAATGGGTTCAAAGAAACAGATTGAGTCTTTTACTAATGTGCATGTGTGATTGAGTATTGTGGGTCTGGGTGCATCCGTTGATATTTTCCTTCTGTAGGTAACAGTTGTCCGTGCAGTCTTTGTGCTCGGGTAATTACTGCTTGCAAAATTATTACTTTGGTTCAAGGGAGCTGCAGCAGATCAGCACAAGTGGGACTCTTCTCTAATATTTTGTACTATTGCATACAGCAGGTTGAACCTCCTCCAAACGCCGGATGTAACTTTCTTATTGCCTTTGGAGAAAAACACACCAGTTGTTTGTCGAGGAGGGAATTGGAGGTTGTTTGAACTTGAAGTGAAATTGAAAACAGTTTTATTGTTTTTTCCCGGTTTTAGGTGACCCTGTCACTCTCAGGACGGAGAATGAATGAAGAGGGAGAGGTATCCAGCCCACTAACCTAAAATCTCACATGCGCTTGCACGCACTCCCTTTTCATTTGTTTTTTGACGTCAATGATTTCTGGATCTTTTGTACTCGACAAATTATGAAAAATATTTTCATTTTTTGCGTGCTGACAAATTGCTTGTCTAATGTGTTCTGTCTCTTGATTGTCTCTCATCACATGTCATGGATGACACTGGGGTCACGTGAATTTGGGGCGTCTCGTCTGGGCCTTGTTTTTCGTCATTTCTTTGTGAAATCAACCGGACTTGGGCAAGAACCACTTCCGTTTGTTTTGTCTGATGGTTTGTTACAAGAGAAACTATGTGTCAGTGGTGGATCTATGCCACTGTAGAAGTCAGTGGTGGATCTATGCCACTGTAGGACTGGTGGTTGTTTTATGGAAGGGGAAAGTCAAGTCGGGAGCAGATGACATCTGTAGCCGCAGAAAGGGAGGCAACATAAATTTTAGACTGGACTGGTGGTTGTTTTATGCGGGATCTGCTCCACCTCTGCCTCTGCCACCCTCTGCTTCTGCCAAACCATGTGACAAAAATATTTCCCAAACTGTTTTGCAGTTTAGGAAGTTTTTTTGCCATCCTTGGCATCTTTGATGTTCACAGATTAAAAAGTAGTTCTTGTTTTTTTTCAGTTTTTCTATAATCATATTAATGTAATTGATGAACTTTCCTGTTAATCACAAAAACTTACTGTCTGGACCCAAATAGTGTGCAATATAGGACATGGAACCAGGTAAAGTGGTTTAGTAAGTATTTTCCCAGGCTTGCTGGAACTACTTTCACATGAATATGTTAAGCAGCAGCCAATGACACTAGGTCAACACAGTTTAGGAAATATTTTGTACAGTTTAGGGAAAAAAAATTAGAAAATAGTTCCTAAACTGTACAGTTTAGGAAGTTTTTTTGTTTTGTACTTGTTTCCGCAGTTTGAATATTTGTATGTTGTGATTTTTGGTTTGAAACAATTGAGGAAGACTAGAAATACATATGTTATTTGTAAATTGAAGTGGAATTTCATTTACTAGGTAAATATTGACAAAAATTGTTTTGGCTGAGGCAGAGATTTTCATAAATTGGCAGAAGCAGAGGCTGGCACAGGCAGAGGTTAAGAAGTATCATGTTTTATGGAAGGAGGTAGCAAAGTAAGGAGCACAAAACACCTGTGTCCGCAGCAAGGGAGGCAAAATAAATTTTAGCATAGCGGATAGTTTGTATGTTCTTTTCCCACACTTGGGCCAAGGCCCTTGGGGTGTGACCATACATTTTACCATGTGAAAATATTCATACATGTGAAATATTCTGGTAATGGGCAGCTCAATGCAAGTGGTCCTGGTGCAGTGTGTCCGTCGTGAGTGGTGACTTCTTGGAAGTCCTGTTGTTTTCATTTAACTCATTTTAGAGTGACTACAAAACTTTCCTTCAGTATTTATCACCATTATATCTTTCAAGTGAGCAATAAAAAACAAACTCCATGACAGTATATATTACGGAATTTGGACTCTTCAACCCCCAACTGTCGGGCACCTTTATCTGTGTAGTACAAGTACGGTACTGAAACATTGTTTATGAAAACAAGGCTTTATCAGTCGACTTTTATTCCTCCAAGAATCGAGGAGAAAACAAATTGATGTTGTACATACCACTGTTATTTTCGGCGGAGATAGCGGCGAGGGAGTAAGTGACAGCCTCCAGTAGAACGAGCAACCCCACCGCCGATAACACCCTCAACACGCCTTGAATATTCATCCTGCGATAGCTTCGTCTAGTTAATCCAAATTCCACAGAGATACAGGCACTTTAGCAGCTTATCCTCAACTCTACTCCAGACGGGCTCGACTCATGTCAAAACAGTGGTGTTTTTCACTTAATCCAAATAATTGTTGGTTGCCACATCTTTATTCACATTTCTCTACTTCAGATTTTTCGGTGCTAGTATCCTGCTATGCCCCAAGTGTACCGTACAGACTGACGGTTGAAGTGCCACTCTTCGATGCCCTATGCTCTATGATTCACCCAATAGGAATTTTTACTGCGTTGTATCAATGCAGAATATCTCTACTTTGTTGCGTTTAATTCCGTATTTGTATCCTGCATATTTTTTGAGCTGATGAAAAGATATAGGACAAGAGCCAGGCAGCTCTTCACCTCTGAACCGAGTTACTTAAAATAAGCAGATGCCCCGCTCCTCATGTCATAAATAATTTCTCATATCGCACTTCTTGAAGGCAATATTATCCGCACGCTGTCTGGACGATCCCCTTCTGTATCCAGCCGAATATTGGCTTATTGTAAAATTGAGTCACCTAGAATAAACTTCTGGCTTTTAGCAGGTACGGTTATTGACACTTTAGAAATTAAAAGTGGATCAACTGATAACTTTGATAACAGTGCTGCAAGGTCGAGTTGTAACTGAACGTAATCCACAATGTGCCAAGTCCCGTAACCGAACTCTATGACTGCTGCAAGTTCGTGCGTAATAAATCAAATTTCCTATCTCTTGGAATAATCGTGTTAGTCCCGTGAACTTTCATATTTCGTATTTTGATTAGTTATTTTGCTTCATAAAAAGTTGCTCGCAGGTATCGTAACGGTATCCAGCTTTATCAGTCCGTACATTTCCTTAAAACACAGTGTGAGACAGATACTGTCAGAGCTGCTGGGTTCCTCTCTCTGCCACTGTGCGCTGTGCGAGCCCTACTGATCCACTGAACTCTAAACACACAGCTTTAAATGAGTGTGAAGCTTCTGGCGGCCTTCTCGGAGAAAAAGCCTTCTGTGGTGGTGGTAGTGGTGGTCGATTCACATTTTCCTGCCGCAGCTTTCTGAAAGAAAATAGTCAAAACTTTTGTGATTATGGTCCCGCGTACACATAGTGGGGCCATTTGTAGTTGCGCGGGACAAATCATGTTGGCATACTTTTTGTCAAACAACTTGAAAATGTCAGGAATTTTTTTTAGCAGATTTGGACTCAGCCTCAAAAGTTGAAAGTCGGTCACCACCCCACCCCCTCACTCCCCACTGGACATAGGGGAATTAGGTTTTTAGCAGATTTGGACTCAGCATCAAAAGTTGAAAGTTTTGAATTTTGGACTTGGTTATGTGCGGGACCATTTTGAGCCCCGTTCGGAGGCGGCTCGTTTTTTTGTGATGATAGAATATCTATAACACTCAGACACCGCCGATGTAGTAGATTTAACCGCGCCTTGTTGGCATTCATTTCTCTTTGTAGTCAAACACAGATTCAACTTATAGACCTAATTCAGTAATTGTCTGGCATTGATTCACAAATATGTGTAATGAAAAATTTATAGGAAGCATTTATACAATAACTGGTTTGTTAGCCAAACATCTTACTTTGTGTCGGAATGGGACTGACAGGTTTCGGGAAAAATGTTAATACCCACGATTTGCTAGATTTATTTTAATCTGTGACTTTACGAATCTTTGAACTCATCGCAATAAGTGATTGCCATTTAATTCTGGGTAAAGTAATCAAAGGCTCTGATGGGGTGGGGGGTGGGGGGTCTTGCTGCTTGTTCCAAGTTTTGCCCAAGTCAAATAACCTCGCCCCTAGTGCCAAGTTTTCCTACGTCTTCAGTTCTCAAACTGAACTATGGTTCCCCAACGGAGCTAACGGGAACTACAAAAAGTAGGTGCACAAGAACTGTCTTGTTTCAGAGATAACCGCATCGCATGCGAAGTATCTCGCAGTGTGTGTACATGGCTCAACATAAATTGACCGCGAGCAGTGTATCTACGGTACACTCCCTGTCGGGTTACACTTCCGAAACACCGGTGCCGTCACAGGTGCCAGGAAGCTACTTTTTAGGGTTTATTTTTTATCTCTCAGTTAGTTGGATCCTATTCAACGTTTTACCGCTGCAGTTTCAACGTTGGTACGAAGCATTTTGCTGAGTTAGACCTTGTAATTATTTCCCAGAGAGTAATTCGTTTCTCTTCGATCCAGTTTTTGTAGTGTTTCATTTCCATTTCTATATGTACCATTAAAGGTGGTTTTTATTACCATCCGCGTATGTGGATAGGTAATAATTTCAGTCGGGTCTGTCTGTCTGTGTGTGTGTGTGTGTCTGTCTGTTCAGGCTATAACTTCTGAACCCCTATAGCTGGGAACTTCATTTTCAGTGTATAGATATGTCTTTACCATATCTAGAACAAGTTTGAGTATCATGGTCATTGGGTCATTGTCAAGGTAAAGTTAAAAAACTGACATATTTTTACCTAACTGCTACTTCTGAATGCTTGTATTTTACTAAAACTTGCTTTCAAGGTCAAGGTCATCTGAAGGTCAAGGTCAAGCTCACTAAGTATCAAGGTCAAGTGAAATGAAAGCAATTGTCTGTATTTGTTAATGTTTTTGTGATCTATGTGTTACGCGGATGGTACGTCTTTGACTGAAAGGGATTCTTGTTGGTGGCTCATTAGAGCTACCTTAGTGGTTGATTTGGTCATTTTGCCGCAAAGTTTTTCTACAGTTACCTTTCCCCCCACCCTTTCGCCCTTAACGAGCCACCTGGTGAAACTTTCACTACCTGATGTTTTACGAGGTAATCACCCTAGTTTCCTAAATCAACCGTTATATGAACGCATGAATACGCAACATGAAACGTTTAATTTCAAAATTTAAACGCAGCGCTATTATGATTTAGTGAAGGGACACGCACCACACACAACGATTTTTAATTGATCAAATATTTCAAAATCTATCAAGGGGAATTATTGATTGAAAATGTTTTACATGTTCATGAATCATTCTGCGGAAGAATGAAATTAGCTGAATTACAAATTGTCCAACAAAAAGAATTTTAAGTGTAACTTGGTTGTTGTCGGATCACAACTTGTTGGAAGATCTAATCGAGTTTTTCACGCTAAGATCAAATTTTACATTTGAAGGCAGAATTTACGTCAGACATGCTTTAATGATTTTTCAAAATATGAAATGGTGCATGAAACAAATTTCAGTTTAAGGTCTGCCAAGTAGCACATACCTCTCTGGCCTATTTGGATAAGCATTCAACCTTAGATCCAGTGATGGTCAGTGTTGTGAGTTCAGTTCCCAGTGGAGGCAACTTTTTTCTGAATTTTTTTTAAACCTCTTAATGTAAATTCAGGCTTAAAATGTAAATGTGATCTTATTCTGAAAACTCGATTCTAAAGGACAAAACCTCACAAGCACGGTAGTCTGTAATATTCATAAACTTTTTCCTTACAGGTAACAATATCATTCATTTTACTGGAAGAAGCATTTGTTCAAGTGAAAATGAATAAAGAGAGAAACCAATTTATTAATGAACTAATTATATTTTATTTTGTTTTGCACGAAACATTCTTTACACATCTTTAAAACAAAGTTCTAATTTACAAAACAAAAAACCAAAACAACCGTACCCCCGCCAAGATTCCAAAATCCTGATAAAAATTCACAGCCGACGCAAAACGATTATAAATCTTGAAAGATTTGGATATGCAGGATGCAGGATAATTATACTAACATTATGACCAGTTCCATTTTCAGGATTGTGAAAGTTTCTCCAAGTGGCTTCCATTTAGGTAGAAATTTTCACATGGCCATTATCATTGGTGGGAAAACTGAAAAGCAGAACTCAAAATAACCCAAAAGTGTGGATAAGGAGCAGGGGATATTTTAGCTTCCATCCTGAAAAGGTAATCCACAGGAACCATTTTGGTGATTTCAGTAATGGCTACCCTAAAGATGGGTGACAAAAGATTACTGCCACAAGATGGCCGACCGATGACGACAACCATCACCTTAATCAGTTGGGTTTCAAATTTCACTGTTTGACGGATTTTCAATAGAATGAGTAGAACTTAGTTTCTGCAACTATTTATTCACACAACTAAAAGAACTGCATATTGACTGTATAAATGCAAACTTAGAACTGGAGCTGCAGGGGGGGGTGCCTGCTGGATGGACCGTGCATAGAATTACTCTTCCATTGAAAATATCAATCCCATAGAGAAAGCATTGTTCGTGTATTTGTCAAACTTCCAAAAAAAAAACCTAAATAATCTATTGATCTTTCTATTCTGGTATCCCCAAAAATACCGAAAAGAACTTGAAAATCCCTTAAAGGTGACTCCAAGGAGATATTACACTCGAGTTTTTCCTTATGAAGATGCATTCTGTAGAATTGTGTGGAATCTGATTAATAACTGAAGCATGAATTGAGTGAGATCAGTTCAAATGTTCTCTCTGTTACCGGTGTCTCTGTGGCACTGTGCTAGCACCTCTGACTCTTAAGCAAGGGGTAGTGGGTTCAAATACCACGTTTTACAAATTTTAAAAATAAATTTTGAAGATTTTCTACAGAATTGCATTAGGAAAAACTCGAATGAACAAGAAAAAGGGAACATTCTCCTTTTGATATTGTTGTCGAGACAATCTCACTTGAGAAGTTTTCCCTTCTCATCTGCGGAACCGGAAGTGCGACAGATGTGAATGATGACAGCCACTAGGATAATGACGATAACGACCACAGCGATGACGATCAATATCAACTGCCACATCTCAAGTTCTTTAAAGAAGCTATCTGTTCAGAGAATGATAGATATGATTAGTTTTTTACCGGGCGGCGGTGGCCACGAGACGCGCGTCTCCCATTCTGGGCCCCAAATTCTTCATTTGCATGCAGTTTGCGGGAAAAATTGGGCAAATAATAGGTTAGCGTCACCTCCGCTGTAGTTTAATTAATTAAACAGAATTTCTTTTCTGTGTCCAATTTCCAAGTATTTTATATATTTAATTTTATGAGGAGTGTACATTGGCGGATCTAAGGGGACGCCAGGGACGCCCCCTCCCTCTGGGTCCATTTTCTTTCATTTTCATGTAGTGTTCCGGAAAATTTTGACCAAATCATAGATTGGCGCCCCCACCTTGGAGGTTGGCGCCCCCTGTCTGGGAAATCCTGGATCTGCCACTGGTGTACGGTGATGCTTTTCAAATTGCCTTCTTACTCTGAGCCAACCTGTCGGCGATTGACGTGATTATTCACAGGAAATTATAGAAACTTTCCCGTTCCGTTCTACAACACCCTGATTAAACGGTTCAGAAAAAACTTTTTTCTATTTATTGTAGTTTTTGAAGTGTCTGAATGAAACTATTACTTGCACCAACTATTTGATGGTACATAATAATTTCTGATAGTAAGGGGATCCGACCTAGATCTACATGAAGATATTTCAATAATTATGTTTGTTTAAAATTTTGATATGACCAACTTTTCCCCAGAGTATTAAAATTCTAATACAAGGTTACCTGGACACGTTGGTTTTTCCACGCTCCAAGTCCCGTTGGCCGAGCATGTCATGTTGGCAGCTCCTTCAGGTTCTTTTCCTTCATTACAGGTAAAGGAAACAAGATCACCGATACCGTAACTGTCTCCGTGTTTTGCGCCATTCTTTGGCGCACCCGGATCTTCACATACGACCTCTATCAAGAAGAAGAGATCCTCAATTAAGACTCTCTTGCCCCAAGGAGTGTTGTGGTTTTATGAATGGATGGAAAATAATAGAAAGAACTAGAATTTAAATAATGTTGGATTATAAATGTCGAAGATACATCTATAATACCATTTGAATTTGGATGATCATCACTATAGCAGTCTCCGAATACAATCACTTAAATTGAGTTTTACCCGTTGTGGATTTGCATCCTTTCCCGTCATTTAGTGTTTGACAAATCTCACCTTTGCAGATTGGTGTCTCATCAGTCCACTTTCCGTCAGTGTCACACGTGATTTCTGTGGCGCCATCTAGGAAGAAACCATCATCACACCGGAAGGATACAGTTTCACTGACGTTGTAACTGGTTCCGGTCTTTGAGCCGTTGACTGGAGTTCCGGGGTTTCCACATCCGGTTACTGATATTGCATATGGAAGAAAAACTATGCATATCTTTAGCAAATCAAATACATTGTAGCAATGTATTACTCTTAGGAAAAAGAAAACGTTTTGTCGTTGTTGGCCATGGAGGGGTGGGATGAGGAGGAGTATTTAGGGTAACCCTGCAATCTAGAAGTCAGGCAGCACCCAATTGGGATTCCCATTTGAGAGTGCGTCAACCGTATGGATCCCAGCAATCCTAGTACCTTGCTGTTATGAAACTTTGCTATTCAATTCTAACCTGCGACGTGACCTAGAATTTTGAAATTGTATTGCAAAGTTGCACATGTATAATTGTCCAAGAGTTTACTCCCAAGTCCATTTTATAAAATCGCGTTCAGTCGACAGCGAATCAGTTTCTGGCAAGAAAACTTCTTTCAAGTATGCTCACCTCGTTCACAGAAAATCCCCTTAACACCGTTGGTCTTGTTGCAACCCAGAGATAGTATCTTCTTATCAGACTCCCATACAACGCAGTAATCCCCTGGAATGAAAATATACTAACCGTGCTGTGACAAATGAAGTGAAGCTTGTGATCCCAAGACGAAGAATAAATACAATATTATGATAAGTATGTTTTAAGAATGTGACTGAAATATGATTAAAATATGTGAAGTGTCAATGCAATTCAAATTTCGATCAACTTAATCACAACAAAGATATTTTAAGTGAACAGCACATGTACCTGACTTGTCTGTGAAATACTCGTTATGCGCGACTGCTTCGTGAAACGTGTTGGTGGCCGACCCTCCGATCCAAGCGTAGAAAACAGGCGCATCTACATTGAGTACCATGGGATACTCCTCACTCCAGTTGTCCAGAAGGAGAGGGTATGCACCAATTTTGTACTCTGAAAATGATTACAAAGACTGGCACATTACTAAGGTTTTAGTAATCAGTTCATGGAGGGTATCCTGTGGAGTTTTGCATTGAAACTCTAGCATGCTATGGCTCTAAAATCCCAGACTAAGTTTTAGAGAACTTGAAGCTTTGATATAGAAGTGAAAATTGTCTCTCAGTCTCAGCACAGTCCGAAATAAATGGAGGTCATTGCATAAACTTGTTCTTTATAATGGCTATTATTCAAAACTGTTCTTCAAAATTATGTCTTACCATCTTTGTAACACGACAAATAAAGAGTAGGTATAATTCCGCATGGGATCGGTGCCTCAGAAAACAGTCACTGGTAAAAGTGGACAACAAGAGATATTTGTGCTGGACCTACCTGGACATTTTGAAGACCATTGTCTGTTGGTTCCACTGCTTCTCGCAGTATCACTCAGGAGAAAGTATTCCCTGTTTCCCTGTTCTTCTTCCCATAACGTCTTGAGAGCTGAGTAAGCACAAACATTTAGGCAATCATGTTATTCAGACACATTTTCAGTGGCGGATCTAAGGGCGCTAGGGACGCCCCCCTCCTGGGTCCAATTTCTTTCAGTTTCATGCAGTTTTCAGGAAAAATTTGGCAAAATAATAGGTGTGCGCCCCCACCTTGCGGGTTGGCGCCCCCCCCCCCATCTGGGAAATCCTAGATCTGCCACCCATTTTGTTTCAATCATGTTTTTTCGTGATCAGATTAAAACGTCACATTTACGTATGGTGGCGATCAGTTCTAACATCAGATTAACTCAAAATTCAAAACTAAAATTTAAATTAGATCCCTTCCAAAAAATAGTAGTAAAAATGCTCAAAAGTGCAGATAGAAATTGTCAAAGAAAACTACTCCGAAAAAGCAATTTATTCTAACCATCGAGTTTTTGTATAAGTCATCCTTTCCTAACAAATCCTGGCAGAATCCTGCCAGCATTGACGGAGAAGAGCAGAGTAATAAATTATCCCTAGTGGGGATTGAACCCAGGGCCTCTTAATCATCACTCTAACACTCTGTTGACTGTGCTAGGCAGTTATGTGTTGAGCAGGAGATTTCTGGAGTGAGCTTTGTTTCATGCTCTACTTTACATTTTGGACTTTGTTCATTTCTAGATTCAATAGAGCATGACCTTATAAAGGCCATGAAGATTCTGACTGGCAAATAAATGTTGACATAGCTCAGTCAGTAGACCATTGGCATGATGATAAAGAGGTCCTGGGTTCAATCCCCAATACTGGCAATTTTTTTATTTTGCTCTTCTCGGTCAATGATGGCAGGATTCTGCCAGGATTTGGCAGAAAATGACGAATTGTAGAAAAACTCGAATGGCACAGCAAGAACTTCGTATGTTTGTTACCTAAGTTTTCTAATTGTAGGTAAAATATTTGAAACAGCGTGTATACAGACTTTCCTAAACATGTGCAGTGTGAAACGTTATGAAAAATTGACAAATTAAAATTGCCCAAACATACCGCAAGTGGTATTCGGCCGCCCCAAACGAACTGCAAGTAACAGTGACGTCGGAAAAATGCAGCATTATTTGCGATACTATACAAAGTTCAAGTAATTCATTTGATTTTATAAGGACTGTCTGATGGGACTTTTCATATGGCATCAATTATGTGTTGTGTGCTAGACACACAATTGAATTGACGCACTGACACGAAGGAAAAAATGACGTTGCGTCTTGACCCAATTGGTGGCACGTGCAAAAAGAAATTCCAACAAATGAA
>JBCAUG010388810.1:0-16439 GCA_038406175.1 Haplosyllis leylae
GATACTCAGTCCCGGGGGGTACTCGGTCCCGGTGGGGGGGCAGGGGTACTCGGTCCCGGGGGGTACTCAGTCCCGGGGGGGGTACTCAGGACTGAGTACCCCTCCCCGAAAAAATTTTTGAAAATTTTTTTTTTTTGAAATTTTTTTTTTTTTTTTTGAAAATTTTTTTTTTTTTTGGAAAATTTTTTTTTTTTGAAATTTTTTTTTTTTGAAATTTTTTTTGGGGCCATGATTCCCCGGGTATAGGTCGGCTACGCCGCGGTCGGTATGCCTCTTGCGTTCACGCAAGAGGACTTTCTTGTTAAAATTTTTATTTATCAAATCTAGGAGCAAAATGTCTGCTGAATTGATAATTTATGGTTTCCTGAAAGGCTCAAAAATTAAGCAAACACCTGAATGCTAAATTCAGAACCAAAATAATCAACCATTGATATGGGCGTTAATATTACTGTTAATGGGAGTTACTGTGCGTTCGGTAAGACTGATGATTTGTGATAACTGGAGACAGCATAGTTTTGGTTTCTATACTTAAAAGGCAGTTATTTTGAAAGGTTAGTTTTTTCCAACATTCCAACGGTACCTGATATAACTCGCACCCAACAGTGAAAAATGAAGAGTAAAGCCAGTTAAGGTTTCAGCGAAGCACAAAATGCTGCGGGAGCTTTGGCCCACCTTAGACGGCCACTTTGATGTTGCAACTTGCAGCGCTAAAGATTACCGACGTACTTGAACACTGTTGAAGTTGGTACTTGCTCTTTGACTTAGTCAATATGCTTTGGGACAAAAATCCTGCATTTTGTATTCATGGAGGGTGTCTAAGTTACGTGCATTAAACAAGAGATCCTTTCCTTGTCTTTTGAACAGCCGAGACAATGGTCCCGTTATATTTATTCTTAGACCTCTGCACCATTGTTCAGTTCTACCCTGAAGCAAGAATACCATTTCATTTCTTCATTGTTGCACTAAGTCGGAAATTTATGGCTTAAAAGTAATAACCAATAAAAATATCATCAACAAGTACTTGAGCTAAATTTAAGTGTGACTGTATTACGTTTGAAGGTAATATTCGCACTCAGAAATTTTAAATAATTATTACATAAGTGTCTTGAAATTTCATTGCTAAGATTTTAGTTCCGGTGGCCCAGTGTTCAACTCCTTTTGATCATGCCGCCGCTGTCAAAAAGCTAAAAGCGCACATGAGAATTTGTTGACATTTCAGTTTGGAGGTCTTTAAAATACCTTGTAGTATATTCATGGAGCATTTGAGAAGGTTTAAGTAAAGATGAGCTGTATTGAAAATTGCCTAAACAAATATTGATACAGTTCTGTGGTGAAGTCTTAAGCCCTCGAAGAATAGGTTACTGTCATGTTGGATTTGCCACCAAAAGTCTGAATTTCTTTTACTGCAGTGGTACAATTACATTCTTATTGTTTGTGGGTTTGGGATAAATATTTATGTTGCGAGTGATCTGTTATTCAACGGTTGTATTTGCGAAAGAAATGAGAGTCAGTGTTGTTTTACCGTTCACAAGGTGTACAATAATAAATTTGCATAGTGCTTACTGAAATGGGACTAATGTCTCATTCCCCCTGAAATTATGGATTGATAACTGACTAAAATGCCACACATTTCTTTCAATACTTCAGAATTCTCCCTCCAGACACTTTTAGACTATGACAAAACACGAGAACTTCATATTCGATGGAGGTAAATATAGGAAAAGCATGTCATAGGGTGTGCTGCGTCACTCAAGTGGTGTGATCCTCAGAAAGGATCTTCTAGCCCAAGGAAAAATGACGATCAAGTGGCCGACTGTCATCGGAGTGAAAAGTATTGTATGGACGATCTGTACACATGAACGCCTCTCTTGATGTGGCATTGTTACAGTAGAGAAAGCCTTTTAGGTACATCTTGTCCAAGGGAGAGGAGAGCTTGTGGAGAACACACTGCTATTTTCTGACACAGGTTTGCACTAGCAGCGAGATGAAATCTCGGCGGAGATGGTGTTTGAACACACTTTGAGCTGTGCACGTCAAGAGGCTTGCAAGTGTGTGGCTTTTAGCGATGAAAGTCCTTCATTAAGGTTTTGGTAAATATTGACAAAATTTCCCGAAGCTTTTCCACTGAGACATATAGTCGGGGGTTCATCCCTTTCCAAGCAGGAAGCTGCTGTGTTGAATTTCTTTCAGCGACGGTATTTCAGGCTTTTGCCGCGTTTACTCCGCATATGCCTCAAACAAGCCTGGAAGCTACAAATCATATGCATGCGTGCGGCCTGCCATTGCTTCTGCATATGATTGCTGTCAGGCAGGATTGCCTGAATACAAAATGAATGGCAGAATCACTACTTTTGCAATAGCTGCTTGTTAGAAAATGAGGCAATGGCAATGAAGCAGAATACCGTCTCTACTTGGAGCAATATCAAAGGTCACTGTTTCTGGCCAAATATTAACAATATCGCTTACACATCTGCAGGGGGAGGCAATAAATCGCCACCAGGCAAGTGTGCCACGAAGAAGTGTCAGTGTGATAGGAGAACAATGGAACGGATTGCTCACAAGCATCGCAGACAATTTGGATTCTTAACTGCTGAAGATGTATTACACAATACCTCCACCAATCATAATATTACGAGTCCTTTGCCTATGAAGTTTCAATTAAAGTCTCTATCGATGCGAAGGGAACATTCACAGATTCTGTCAGCGGGCCCATTGTTACTTTGTCAATGACAGATTCCCATCTATCTCTAAATCACAATTGCTTCATTTTCTCCGTGATTTTTCCTCTTGTGTCATAAATTGCGGCGGCTACACGACAAATTACTGAATTGATTATGTTTTGTTTTCTTTACTACCATTTGATGAGAGGTCATGACAAGAGGTTCCATCTCATTCAACACGCGCACTTTAATAACATTCCCTGATTTATTTCACAAAATTACCAATTCACAAATTAGTGCTGAATGGGTGGATAAATTTCCCTTTCTTCCACTTAAATTAGGTTATAAGCTAGGTGGATTTTGTGGTGTTGACATGGGTAAAAGTTAAATATTCTTGCGTGTGAATATTTAAATGTATTCAATCCAAGGTGGAAAGCATGTGAAAAAATTCAAATTTTATTAGGTATAGATCTCAAAGAAGAAAATGAAATGGAAAGTGCCTTGAAGAAAAGTAGTGGCATCTGGCGAGAGTCTTAGTGGTCAACTTTAAAGCCTGGTGTGGGTACAAGACACTGTAGAATAGAAAGCATGGCTAGTTTTAGAAGTGCAACGAGATATAACTTGTATGAGTGGCTTTACTGTAGCCTTCACCTGTTAAACTGTGGCGTTAATGTGAATAATATGGGGAGACAATGTGATTATCAGTTGTTGTTTCATCTTCAGGATTTGTAATAATCTGATTATAACCCCTGAGTGAAGCTTATTTAGCACATAGACAGCAGTGAATGGCCACTATTCATCGAGATACATTCCCACCGATACAGTCACCAGGCAGGGTGATGTCTCCCATTGCCATCTATGCAGTATTAATCAGCGCTGCTGATTGAAGGGATATTAGCAACAATTTTCTATTATTTGCTGGTCATGTCAAGCATCCTTGTGGCATTGTTTTGAAGGTTGTGTAGGGAGCGGGTGATGAGGCCGAGTCGTGATTGTCCCGCTTTGTCCCAGGGATTCAGAATAAAGAATGTAACTGATTCTCGCTGAGAGATGTTGAAGTCTGGCACAAAAATGTCCACATGCGAGTTTTTCATTAATTAGCGATTACACGGCTTTTGTGTTTTGTAGGAGTTCTGTGACTCTTACAATTTCCCTAATCATTACAACAGCTATAGATGGTAATTTGATGTAATTTAATTGGGAACCCGAACAATTAGGAAAGTTAAAAAGAGCGAATGGATGGAACATCCTGGCATCTTTCTTCGCATTTAGCGAGAAATAAATAGGTGAAAGTCTGTCAGTACACCGTCTTGAGTCCAAATATAGCTGTTCAATCCCCAAAAAAAGAGTAGAAAACTAGAGCCCACGTGTTTCTGACTTGAGCGTTGCCGTAGAATGTAGAAAATGTTATAAAATGTGAAATTAAAGAATTCAACAACAAAGAAAGTAAACAGAACAGAACAATTTTAATTTATATAAGTATTATGTTGAAAACAGTTTTGAAATTTCACACTTTTCTTGCATATATTTTAAAAATTGTGTAAAAATGTAGTATGAACTGCTCGCAAACGTTTTTTTTTTAAATGTGAGGGTTTTTTTAATTTGAGGGTTTTGGGGTTGCTTGTAACAATAGCCAGCCAAATTAGTTGTAGCAGTAAATTACTGCTATCCTATGTGATTAAACTTATTGGAATATGTCTTACAGATTCTTCAAACAGACGTCTTTGAAATGACTATTCACCTAATTTCAAGTGTAAGAATAGGTTCGAATCAACATTTCTTTCAACCCGAGCCAAGACTTTGGTTGAAGACACAGTGCTCCTTTCAAATTACAAGGGGTAACATCTTGCACATAGCTTATGTTTCTTTTGTGTTTTGCAGGTATTATGGAAATTGTGGAACAAAATGCACAGCTTGTCTACAGTTAATATCGCCGAAAGACTTAGTGATGCGTGCGGCCGAGCATGTATATCACGTTATGTGTTTCAATTGTACCCAGTGTGGACATCAGCTGCGGACAGGAGACGAGTTTCTCGTCAGGGAAGGACATCTCTTCTGCAGATACGAGAAAGAATACTGTCGCATGATAAGTCCTCAGAACGAATGGTGTCCTGCCTTCAGTCCTAAATGTAAGGGATACTAAATATCACCACTCTTAGCTAATTTCTCTGACAATAAACAACAACAGTGGTTCCACGCATGAATCGCATATTCTCCAGATCATCAGCTAGAATTAACCACAAATCTCTATTTGCATTTTGCCTATGTACGTAATTCTAAAATGATGTATGCTGTGGAATCAGTACAATAATGGAACTGTGTAATGAAATTCTATATCATTTTAGCTGATGATGACAGCAGTTTGGATGACAATGATTTGATGGATTCGAACAAAGGACCAAAGAGACCACGAACAATTCTTACGACTAGTCAACGTAGAAAATTTAAAGCTTCGTTTGAGATCAATCCAAAACCGTGTCGAAAGGTGAGTAAAATTGATAGTATTGCTTTGGTTGAATATTCAAGTTACTCATGACCTACCTTCGCGCTGTAGTGGACATATACGCTATTAAATTAGATTTAGGACCCGTATGGATTAGTTTGTACAATCTCTTAAAACGTGTGAAGGACTTTAATGTATGTGTGAAGTGGTAAATTTATCGTTAACAATTCAAAATTGATTAGAAATTTTATTGTGATTGTCTTTGAAATAATGGGTGTAATTCAGGTTAAAGTTATAATTTTGGGAACAAACATCTCCTAAATTATGGAAATTTTGCCAAATCATGACAGTGTCCCAGTTACTTACTATTTTACGACAGAGATGAGAGTTTCTAGTAGATCACAAGTTTAACATTAATTTACAAGAAGGTATTAGACACTTGATATGTGGCGACAGTTATGATAAGTCATTAGTGGAATTATTTACCATAATGTCTCAACATTAAATAGAAGTAAATCATTGATACTAAAAGAGATAAAAATTCCAAATGTGGCTAAAAGAAGCATTCGTTGGTTTATTGAAATTATTATTGGAATCTGCACTATTGTAAACACTCTAGAATTGCTTGGAGTCTGTATATTAATTTTGATATATTTATGATGAATGGGTGAGATGTGTTTTGTGAGACCGAACCCTGCTAGCTTACCAGATATAGTTCAAGTGGAATTGCTGATAGTATTCTGGGTGACCATATAGTAATCCTGTGTTATCTATTGCGTTATCATTCAACACGTTGCAAGCTCTGTAAACCACACAGTAAATCTTGTCTAGGACCTTGATAAGCCATGTCCAACATGCTTAAAGATCGACTCAACAAGCAACAATCGTTTTTCAAGCATACTGATATTTTCAATGAAAGATAACCTCCCGGGCGAACACTATCAAACTCAGATTATTGATGACCACAAATCATGAACTCCCATTTTTGAAGATTTTCCGCCGCCTACTTGAAGTGATGCCCAGATTTATGATGGGAATTGGAAAAATAAACACTATAGGCCCGAACATACCAGTGTGATCTTGTAAAATTTCCTCTTAAGGAAAAAGTGAGAATTTATTGGCCTCGCGATTGTCTGTCGAGTGCATCAGCTGATCCAAAAGTATTCTTTGATGTCCTTGAAAGCACTTAAAAGTTGTTGGGTTGTACATGAAGAATTCTGTCTAACTGAGATAGAATTTTGTAATCACAGCCACAGAAATGGAATGGGAACCCAACGTGTATAACGAAGAGCCTCTGCTTCTTTTCATGTCAAGAGCACGTCACCCTGTCTATCATGAATGTGGGGCATTCAATCATACCATTTAATAATTCCATTTTAAGCATTTTGATTTAACATCTGAAAATAAAAAAAAAGATGCAGTGTAACCAGATCATCAAGGATATCTGGTCAGTTCTCCAAGCGTAACATTACTATCATAAAGTTACTCACAAAATAAGAGATATTACTGTTGGAAAAAAGTTACCTGTTGATTGATTTAGTTGCCGCTTGGCGATCTAACTCAAAATCCAACAGCTGTTTTGATAACTGTGGATGGTGTTTCGTATAATTTCTCAAGATTAATAGTTTTAATGCCACAAGGTACAAACGACGATTTAGAAGATTTCCCTCTGAAATCGCCAACGTTTGAGAGAAATTTAATTCAAGTTTTTCCACAAAGCAGGCGAAGTTGGCAATATTGTATCAAATACTTCCTAAGCGATACTGAACAAGTCATCTCCAATGGGATTTGATCAGTCTCCCGGTTGTCAAGCCGACTTTTTAAATCCTCGTAGCCATACTCTGATGATTCTATCCGAGTCTTCAAAGATCCTCCTCCTATCTGTTTGAGCTTCACCGCTCAGAAATGAGATCAAATCCCACTAAAGGTGACTTTTCCTTTGTTTTTAGAATTTTTTTGCAAAAGCCGTTGATACATACATTGACAACATTGCCAACTTCATCTTGATTAGTCGACTTCATCTTGATTAGTCAAATCGAATCCCACTGCATGTAAATTTTTGTTAAGACTTAGGAAAGTCTCAGAAACCAATATTGCTAATTTTATGTATTTGGGGGGAAAACTCAGTTAGTCCAAAGGCAGTCTGGTCTGGAGCTTGGTGAGCAGAGACTTGCAAATAATTGCATCTTTTTTGTATTTTGCATAAACAGAATTTCTAACAAAAGGGGTAGAACTGGTAAATTTCATGCTACCTGTACCAAAAGCATAATAGATTTTGTGGCTGAAATTGAGTTTGAAGAGGTGTGAACTTACTTGGCATCAACTCAAATAATTTCAATGAAGATATTAGGTAGCTCTGTTGTGTTATCGAGCAATAGGTCAAAAAGCTTGATTAAATAGAAAGAAGAAAAGAGGAAGAAATGATGTAATGAGTGAATGAGCAAATAATCAGGCAGAATGTGTTCTTTGAACATTTTGTTTAGGTTCGAGAGGCATTAGCAGCGGAGACCGGCTTGAGTGTGAGGGTCGTCCAGGTTTGGTTCCAAAACCAAAGAGCCAAGGTATTGCACGATTCTATTACAAGTGTAATTCTTAAGTTTTTGCTGTTTGAATATTAGCATAATTAGGCTAAAATTTGATTAATTTTGGGAAAAATTCTTGCAATTCTTTGATTTTATTATACTGGAAATAATAATTGTTTATCAACTACACAAAGACATAGCAATTATGAGGAATGAAACCTCGTATCTGAAAAGTTGATTCCCCCAATTAATTTACTTAGAGTAAAATAGGAAAAGAAAAAAAATTAAATTGTACATGTGCAATCTTTTGATCTTTTATGCCATTTCCCGCGGCTACGTATATATGACAAACATTTTTTTTAATATAATAGAAATAAAATCTAACACTGAAAATTTAAATCTCGCTGTATGTAATACGACACGGTTTAAGAAAAAATGCTCAAGACCTAAAGACATGACTATTTACCACAACAAACTTGCATGCTAAGAGCAATTATTAATTACAGGATAACTGCAAAACTTAGTATCAATAAATAAGTATCAAATAATATCAAGTACATGTAAATGAATAGTGAGTATCAAATCGTTAATTGATACCGGACTCTACACGCTAAAATGTTAGAAGATACCACAATCATATCATGTCATGTCAAAAATGGTATCATATGGCATAAATTCATGTCGTACCATATATTATATCATATCACTACATATGGAAATTAGTCACAAAGATATGACATAGAACACGATAGACATGGGCATGAAAAAGGTGCTATAAAGACGAATACTAAATCGAAAGGACGGGTCTGTAGCTAGTATTTTTTTCCAGGTCAAGAAGCTTGCAAGAAGACAAAACTCAGACGGCGAGAACGGCAAAAAAGGTGGTAATAACAACAATAACAACAATAAAAATGCCAGCAAAAAGAAGAAAGATGACGAAGATTCTGGTAGGTCTTTTCATCCCTTTTGTTAAAAATACGAAAATCAAGAGCTTTCAGGTAGATTTAACACAAATTTGAACTTTATTAATTTCGGTTGACTTACAAAACAAAATGAGCACAGGTTACTCATTTTAAATTCTTTCCTAGGCAAATTTAACAGTCTTTCCATGTCTTGTGTTTTTAAAAGTCCAACTCAATTACTAAGAGATCTATTTTGCATTGATTTGATTATAGATGAGTCAAAGCCAGACACAGACAGTAACATGCCAGGTGAGAACATGAAATATTCAATAAGGAATTCTAGAGCAACACAGCTTTATTTACCATTACACTACAATTTCTAATTCGCCCTGCTACTGTGTGAATTAATGATATTAAACTTTAAAAATCCCCGTAGATTTTTCTTGTTCTTTTCAAAAGCATGCTTGCGTTCTTTTTCTTGTGCGCAGGTCAGCCAGACATAACAGATCCTTCCTTTAGTGGCGGCCTAAGGCCATACGATGCTCCTAGTTCACAAGGTATCTATCTTAGTTAAGGTAATTGGAATAAACCATTAACCCAACACAATCTTTATCATTTTGAGCATGATGCCTAACATAAAAAAATTAACAGTACTAAAAAAAACTGGTGGATGGATTTGGAATCAATTTGTTCGCATGAATAAAACTGAAACGATATTCTAGTGAAAACATTTTTAAAGTACAGAAATGCACACTAATTTGTCATTGTAGGTTCCATGTATACGAACACAAGTGTAGGAGAAAGCATGTACGAGGGATCCCTAAGTATAGAAAATGGTCTCGATCACATAGAAGATGTACTAATGCCCCATAGTCATCACCAGGGCGCACTTCAGGGTGTGCCCTCTAGTGGTGGATCATCACAACAAGGAGCGCAACCCATTAATCCTATTGACAAACTGTATTCCATGCAGAGCTCCTACTTTAACGGAGAGTGATCAGTGGTGTTTGTTACGGCACAATTACGTGGCAATGTTCAGCCCTCTGGTACAAGTATGTTGTACAATGTGTGAAAAGGGTATTTTTCAACCCTTCATTGGTGACGCATAAGGGATTAGTGAAGAATTTTTATCATTGTGCGACATCAGTGGTAATTAAGGAGTACTTTTTACTTTACTATGCTTGTTTTCCCTCTTGTTATTACATTTACCAGTGAATTGGTCGCAGATGAACTTACTACTGAGTGACATCTCCTTTGCAGCATTATGATTCATACAACATTGTCAATGCACGTCATGCCTACGAACAAAACAGTCAATATTGATCAAGTAGTACATTTAGGTGTACCCTGAAATTTAGCAATTTTACTCCATTGATCTCATTTTATATTTTCTTGCCTAGATTCTGTCATGTTTCATTCAAAGCCGAATTTAAAAAAAATTAACGTCAATTTATGATTTTAGTGATATTGTTTCATGAATGATAATCTATTGAACAATATTTGTATTCATACACAAATATCCATTTTCCTTTTTTCATGCATCATCCTTGCGTCAGTGTATTTGCTAGTCAAAATGTGGTATTTCAATGTCTATTGACTAAAAATTCTATTGACTGAAATGCCTCTTCATGAAACATGAGGTCATAATGGCCGTTCAAAATGTTTCTATTTGTGAATATTACCTACTGTGTAAATATGTACATTTCCAGTGATACTTGTAGTATAATTTATAGTAATTTATTAGGTGATCATGAAACTTTTATCAGCTGGTGACTTTAAATGTAAGAATTTAGATGTAATATATTGCAGAACTGTGTTACTATTATGTAGCAGGCCATGACACTTTGCATTCCAGTATGCATAACACATTCACAATTGAGTGCACCTACATGCTCATGACGATTGACGTTTTTCAGTATGGATTATTTGATTACGATACCGAGAGGTATTTACCCATGATAGGTGCACATGCTTGTGAATCTCCCAGTATTTTGGACTATTCCACTATTTGCCAAACCGAATAGAGTAGTGAGAAATATGCAGCACATCACAGCATTAGGTGGCACGTTCAGTGTTGTGCTTTGAAATTCTATACATTGAAAATGTGTTGAATCTAAAGTGATTATAGATTGTCTCGTACGATTATAAAAGTTATCATTGTGCAATAAAAATGTCTATGTCAGAAGGTCCGTGTATTTCCTCTAAAATTTTGCTCTAGTTTGGAACCCCATCATTTCTGAAAACGTACATGCGTGTTTGATAAAAGGTTCGCTTATAAATACTTATTTAGGAACGTCGCAGACTATAGTGCAGCATTTCCAACGGACTAAATGTCGCTCTCTGACTCGATATTTTCTGAAAATGTGTGGCCGGTACTGAATCCGTGCGAATCCGGTACTTGTGGTCTTATGTGATTTCTCGCAACATGGCGGGAAAGGGCTAGTATTAAACGAATTTTACCGTGCTACATATGTATGACAAACACATTCACATTCTGGGGTACACTTTATTTCCCTCATACAACAAAGCAAACGTAAGCTATTGGTACAAGATTTTCCTATTTGGATATTTTTACCGAAACTGTCTTTTAAAATTATACTTTGGGACTAGCGCGCTTCCTCTTCATAGGTACACACACACACACACAAATATCCAATAACCCCCCCCCCCCAAAAAAAAAAAGGCTGAAGAGTTGTTGGGGAATTGTTTTTGTAAAAATTTCGACTAAATTGAATGAATTTGTGTCTGATTCACAATTTAGACAAAAATATCCAGATAGGAAAACGCAGTCTAAATTTTTTTTATAAGCTTGCAAATTTTAATTTCCATATTCTTGGGAAAACCGTTCTCTTGTAAGACAAGAATAATAACTTTTACTTAATTTTTAATATAAAACATTCCTGACAGCCAATACAAATATTATTACTTTATGGAGTTCACGTTACATACTGTAAACGTGGACAAATCGGAACACTTGCACGTTTAGGAAAAAAGGAAACCGAAAACAGATGCCGGATACAATTGAATATGACCGCATAAATATTTCACATTAGAAGTGATCAAAACCAAAAGCTATTTAATCGTATTTCCCATATCTGGGATAATATATCTTCCAAATATTAGCACATTCTAGCACTTTCTAAATATATCTTTGAAACAATTGCAGGTGTGCACACTCCATATATCATCTTAATGCTTCGAAGGCAACGAATACAAAAGGTCAAATTTGGACGAAGTGAAATCAACTTGATATACTGTAGTTAATAAATTGCAGTTTGAAATGGTACTTTCTGAAGTGCGTGGTTATTATCTTCATTTTACCTTAACAAAAGGAATATTACACCAAACTAGGTAGATAATTCAGTAATTATGAGCAGGAAAATTGGAGCGAATAAAGCTAGCTTAAGCACGAAGAGTGGGTCACATTTAAGGAAGTGACCCCAGTAACTGTGCCAGGAATTCTCCAGGTGCTGTTATGTCTTCCAGAAATCCTGAAAATATCGATTGCACACACACTCAGTCCCAAAGGGCAAAGTCAAAGTAATAGAAACGTCCAAATACATTACTCTAATTTTGAGAATATTACCTCGAAAGTTTATCAACGATAATGTTACTGTTTGTGTTAAAAATAAGAAGAGTAAAGCTATACCTGCCACATCACAAAACTCGTCAAACGATTCACAGGGAATCAACTCCTCTTCAAACGTGGCGAGCATTTTATCTGCCTGTTCTATGATGATTTGATCGTTGTGACGGATATATTCAGCCAAGGAAACGGGCCATGAGCCTCCTGACTCCACTGTCACTTTCTATTGTAAACAAATTTATTGCATTTCAATACAACTGAATATTTTCTGTTTCAATATCCATAATTATTTTGAGATTCAGATCAAAGTCGCTGAAAAGTTGAAGTGGAATACGAATAATTTTTGTAATGTACTAAGTCGCACTAATGTTTGTACCATGATAGGTTTGGAACGCTACTGGGTCCTTATGATGCCAAACATTATAATCTGCGCATATATAAAGGGCTTCCTATAGTGAACCTGGACATTTGATATCATTGCAGGCTTGTGTTCATGTGAATATTCCTCGAAGAGGGATATATCACGCTATTTTACCTTAAATATAACATTCGGTAAAGCATCCAGCAGACCGAAGAAGAGAAGATTAGGCTTGTAGATGCTGTAATCCTTGACAGTTTTGTCCGCTACACTGCAAAACATTGGTAATGCTTAGGTTACAGAACTTTTCGCAAACTTACTTTCAAAATAATTCCTTGCAAAAAGAATTTAAGATCTGACAACAACCCAGAGATGCAAAAGTAGACCACTTGTTATTTAGGTCTATCTTCTTTCAACCAAAATTTGTCGAGATGACTTATCAAGATCATAAAACCCCCAAGCCAATAAAACTTTATTTAGTTAGTTTTATTACTCTTTTCAAATTGATCATTCAAAAGAGAAGACAGATTTTGAAAATCGAATTACCTTGTTCCACCGGTTGGCATTGTGTGTCTAACATGGGTTGCGACTAGAATTCGTTTCAGCACGTCAACTCTGCATTCTTTCCACTTGTCTTTGTTTTGTATCACAGTTGCTACTAGGCTCCAGTAGAACGGTCCATCAACCTATCCATACCCGGCACAAGAAAATATCAACTTAATTTGTATTTAGGTTAACGGTAATCACCCATCAGGTAAATTAATTTAGTTATTCAAAAAGGACAACGAATACTGGATACAGTTGCTTCATGGAAGAAATTAGATCTAGTTTAATAACGCATACCTCAAACGAACTCTCAATCCATTTGTCCGGGCTTGCCTTCAGGAAGTTTCCCAAGTTCTTTTCTTCTCTCACCACAGATCTGGTTCTGAACAAACATTGTGTTTTTATTAAATATTTCAGAACTTCGTCTTTTGTACTACTATATGAACATCCTGTGATGAAGTTATGAAGAGACTCAACTGAGTCAATAAAAGCAATATATCTCACAGCAGGAAATCTCCAGAACGCCACGAATAACAATCTAATTGTGTTTATTTTGGTCAGAATAAATTGTTTTGCCATTTCTGATAAACGGAGCGGTAATTTCTACTTACGTATTGAGCACATATAGAGCCATGTGAATCATGTAGGGTATCAGTTTGACATTACTTTCTCTTCCACCACCCCCCGAATCTTCACTGAAGGATTTTTCGTAAGCAAATTTCAGAAGCAAATGTTTCAAGTCATGTAGGGTGTACGTGTAACTGGCATCTCGAACACCTGTGCATTCTTGCAGATAGGTATTGTGCCTGTGGTCAGTAATAAAAATCTTAATAGCAATATCAGTATAAAATCCATCGCCACAATATTTTTTGCGACATACAAAGAAAATGAAGTCAGTAGTTTCCATGCAAATTACCTTGCCAGACAGCTAGCAAATGCGGATTCAGGCACCTGTGGACCCCACAGAGGTAGCAGCCCATTACATCTGGTGTTGGCATTTTGTAGTGCTGCGCTGTCCCATTCTTCGCGCACTCTTGCATGCCTTAAAATTCGGAATTTGGAAATGAATACTTTTATCGTTGAATATGAAACTGATTTTGTTGTGCACCTTGTGCAATTCTACGCAACTTGAAATATTCCAAAACCGGAATTTTTGTTCCAAAAAAGATAAAGCCTACTCACCGTACTGCTGCCATGTGGCAATCAATGTGCACGATGTTGAAGTGCGACACAGTACTGTAACCTTGAGCTTTGCGGGGTTTCAACTCTGCATCTTCTTGATTGACTCTCTTCGTGAATGTATAAATTCCCAAAACCTAAATGAATTGAAATTAAACACTGAGTCCAAAAACAACTTTGTTTCGTTATCAGGAGGTGGTGCTACTAGAATTTGCTGTTCATACAACCTACCTTTGCGGGTTGATATCTGTAACCTTCTCTACATATGCAACATGTCAGTCCCGTCTCTTCCTTCAAGTCTTCCATTTGTTTCAAGACAGAACTCTTCACAGTTACTTGACCACGTTCATTTGTCTATTGAAGAGACAATTGTGAAAAATTTAAATTGCATAATTTACAGAATAACACAAACGTATGGTGAAATTGTGGTAATTATTTAGACATTTTATTTTCAATGTAACGTGATTACCGTCATTCCAAGAGCTCCGAGCTGCTTTTGTCTCATGGCCATAGCAAGTTTCTTCTTCTCCGCCTTCGTCTGTTGCCTGATGTCCTCGATCTGTTAAAGATGTTTAGAGAGTGACCAACGTGTAAAGAAGAAAAGAAATTAAGACTTGAAAGCAGTACCGTAAAGAGATTCCCTAAATTTCTTAAATTCATTCTCATAATAATTCCCATGTTCGTGCCTAAGGTAGTTCGATAATTAGGCATTCAGCCATTGAGGTTTTTTCACTTACTCTGGCTTTGACCTGCTGATTCTCTTTGAGAGCTTCCATCAGATTCTCGGCCATAGTTCCGATGTGTTCATCTGATGAAACCTGTTCCAGTTTGTGAAGCACCGGGATTATATCTTTTCCGATCTGTTGTTGTATTCCTATGTGCCCCCCTGACAGACCGGTTAATAGCCGAAGTGCGTACGGCAGAGACGGTTTACTGATGAACTCTTTCCAGTCCTCCGAATCGGTTCTGATAAAACAGCAGTAGCATTATCATTAGGGCAAAGGGTAATTTGATGCTTTCCCTCTTTGACATTTAAAACCAATTTAATAAATCAAATATAACAATACTTGAAATTTAAAAACAAAACAAAAACAATAATACATACGCAAGTAAGGTTTTTATCGGCGGTGCGTGTTGTTGGATGTAGGACAGACACTGTTTGACGATACCGTGTTCTACGATCAGATCCTTCAGCTTCTGACCGTTCACGTTACGTTCTATCGCCTGCGCAATGACGCAGAAACAATCCAGATGAACCTGCTCATCTTGTGTGTGTTCATCGTCGTACCTAAAACATCGGTGAAGAGACTTAAAAAGTTGAAATTAATTTTTATTTTCGACTGAACATGAGTTTCTGTCGCTATTTTCTCGCTCCACTGCACACAGCTTCTTCTAAATCTTCCTCTTGTTCTGACCTAATAATCCTGATGAAATGTTTTCCAACAACTCACTAATTTTACCTTTATTTTGTAATATTATGTGTCCGTGTTCCTTTTATCTTCCCAAACATTTTTAAAAGAAGCTTTCTGCATTCGTAGTTAGATTATAAAGACATCCGTTTACATAACTCCAATATGAATCTTGTTTATGAAAACTATTTTGAAAGGAGTTTCAAATAAACTGTGAAGATTCATTAGAACATTGATTCATAATAAGTGAATTAACGACCAAATGATAAGTTGGCATCATTTTCCTTTGTAATAGTTGTCATAAAATTCGTGTGCGGCACATGCGACACTGACAATGGCAATTTGAAAGAACAATGGAACTGACAGAAATTGCACACATTTCTTATTGTTTGCCTCAAACGGAACCGAAACACTCACTTGATCTCATGGTATCCAGTGCTATCCGATTTCCTTCATTTACTTGTCACTTTTGATGGAATAGATATTGGAGAGCGGACCCTGGGCGAGGTTACACTTGATTATGTGGTGTTACGACTATATCCCTTCCAGGCATTTATTGGAAAAAAAGTGTTCTTTCTTTTGTACCTTTCTATCAGAGCATTGGTACTTTAGTAAGCTTACATACATATTTCTTACGAAGTTTAACTGCATCAATTAGCTTTTATCAATTAGTTAGTCTCCGCAAGGAGACTATCTGTGATGTACTCACTCTGACTGGGTGGGGTTTTTTTGTCAATTTTTTTAGTTCAACCAAAAATCTCACCCCATATGTCAGTGTGAGGTTGGCGAACCCCCCCCCCCCCCCCGAAATAGAGAAATTTGGTTTTTAGCAGA
>JBCAUG010388921.1:0-16431 GCA_038406175.1 Haplosyllis leylae
TTATGAATAAAAATATTTAATACAACACCTGGGTCACACATCCGTTTCTTCCACTCAATCACCAGTGGAGGAAACACTCTATTTATTCTGGAATTTGTTGTCACTCAATGGCACCTGTGGATCAACCGCTGTTTCCGTTTGAGTTCATTCACCTATGATTGATGTACTGATTGCACAGAGGCCCGCAAATTTTAGATTCCTATTCATAATATACTACTAATATTGCTGCTATACTGGAAATTGAACACTGGTAAAGTGTTGTACATGGAATAGCAATCACAATACATGGCGCACAATAATGATTATAGACCTCAAAGAAAAGAACATCACTTTTAGCTTCATTTCCATGAACTCCCACGATCTTGCACTTCAGTCATTGCGCTTTATTTTGGTTTGAGACAGCACTACAAGTGGTTGGCTTTAGTCGTCTGAGTGTTTTGGGGACATGAGTCTTTACAAAGTTAAACTTCGCAGATGTAAGTGAACCCTCTGCTATTGTCCAATTTATCCGAAAAGCCATTTCAAATATCACAATTTTGTGGACTTTATTAAAAGAAACCGTATTTGGATTTGTGTTTCCTGAGTTGTTCCCCTTTTTATCAGATACTAATATTTCCATAAAAAGTAGTTAATAAGACTTAAAAGAATTTCTTTTATTTTAAATTTTTGGAGGACATAAGTCCTTTCTGTGGGACCACTGATACCCATGTTTTAGACTTCTGGTGACATCTGAACTGTTTTGCAAAGCCAGGGTGGATCCCTGGCCTGCATGCTCCCTTACCTGATTCCCCAGATTCCCCAGACTCACCTCTGGTGTGACACCTGCCAACCTCTTGATGGCCAGCATGGCAGCCAGTCATGATCCCTACATGCTACATATGTAGGATGCCAGGATTTGATCGGGAGACCTCCCACACAGGAAGCAGACGTGCTATCCACTCGGCCACCGCGACCAGCCTATAGCATACATTTGGTAATTCCTTTGAATTTGTTTCTGTTGGTAAGTGGAACATCAAGAACTGCAGAAATAAATTTAGGTGACATCTGAAGAATTTGAGCATGAATATAAGTATGGATATGAGTGTGAAAAAGCATGAATATGATTGTGAGTCCCCACTACCTTTTACAACCAACATTTAAGTTTGGTGACCTTTTTGCATTTACACATAAGAGTGTGGTTCCCCACCACCCATTGACAAAATTGCATGGTGACCTCTTTGCACTAAAATGGTCTAGTCTGTTACCAGTTGTGAAGTTTCCCCACCACCTGCCAAAGATGCCACCAAAACTCCAAAACAATCAAGTGTGCCACCAATTTAAACCATTTTGGAAACTCACCAATTTCTACATATCAGTTTGACACTGTCACTATTGAAGCGCACTTTTGCCATGCATTTTTGTAGTTAATCTAATTTGCACGGTACCAAAGTCCCGTGCTGCTGTCGACTACACACTCACCGATGTGGAGCCTCAGTCCACTAGGATGTGACATTGCCATAGAGCCTAGAACTGAGAGCTATCATAGTACGTAGATTGTACAGTACATCAATGAACTGGTAAACAGAAGATAACTCTCGCTCATCATTGGAACGGATCATAAGACCCATCGAGAGGTTATTGGTAATTAGAAGTTCATCTGCCCGAAGCAGTACACTGTCTCAGCCGTACCCTGAGCAGCTACATCATATCGGACCATTAGAACCTCCCATATTGAACAAATTCAATGCATCTGAACTAATGGAACTATATAATTAAATCAATTAAACTAATTCAGTCAACACGGATTTTAAACTTAAGGATACATTGAATGATTAAGTCAAAGGATGGTTAAAGATCAAGTCACCATATTTTCATCAAATTTTCTTCTGATTTGAAACCAAGCACGAAATAGTGTGTGTGTGTGTGTGTGTGTGTGTGTGACCAATCAGAGGAAGAAAGACAAGACGGCAAAGAGCAAATTAAACTTTGTGTGCAAATTAATTAATGGTCTAATTCGCTCGCGATTTGGAAAGCAGAGTTTTGTATTGATGATAAGGAAATGAAGCAATTTCATTATAGAATCAATAAGATATCACGAACACAACAACAACCAATTTAGGTATCCCTTGCCTATTAACTGTGGCTTTAGTATAATCTAATCGAGTGGAAATTTAATCAGTAATCTGGTTGTTGACGTCCTGGTCTTCCTTATTCTTAATTAATGTTCTCAATTAATTAATGATATAAAGAAAAGACGGGTATGTGTACGATTTTTACATGGCATTGCCGCATTAAGGAAATCCATTGAACACCCTGCTATTAAAACTTGTCATGCTTTATTTCCTACTCAGAAACTGTGTCACAAAGTACAATTTAGAGAATGCGCCTAATATTCAGCTTGGAAGGCCTACTTTGCACCAAAATCGGACTAATTCGCCAAACTCATTGATCATCTTTGCGATATCAACACCATAAGAACTTCACGAATTGCAGTAGTCTAGATGTACAATTTCAAAAGGGTTTCCCAATATCTACGCCTAAAATGCTCTATATTTCCCATCTCAACAGTATCAATGTACGTGTCTGACACACTTTGTCCGTAACTACAGTTGGTACACATAAGCATAATAACGTTAACAAGAGTGGATACAGAGACCAAGGTTTGCTTAAAAGCAGGGAAACCATTCACTTCATTAACCTGTGAACAATTTGGCGGCCTTTCACTCCCACCGATCTCTCTAGTCGGCACTTCGACGCTATTTACGAAATATAAATATCCTGGACACAATTACGTGACAAACAGCAGTATCCGTATAAGAGAGGATATGGACAGGAAGATTTCTTTCAAAGCACGGAAACAAATAAGTTTTCATTTGGGTTTTCACGACAAGCCATTTTGTCAGATCTGCCAGATTTTGAAATTATCTTCTTCTCTCAACTTTTTTGAGCAACAAATATTTATTGATGTGTACCAATTCTATTAAAGATCAGTCACTTAAAATAACCTTTACTTGCAAATTATAAATTGTGATGATTTCTCAAAACTATATTTGATATCTTTCTGATCTGAAAGGTTTCCTTATCGTGACAACCCGAATAACCTGAAAACAAACTCAAAGCCTTTTCTACTGATCAATCGATCCTCTCGATGCTTCACCGCTTCGCCACTATTGTAGTAAATTTAAAATGTCACAGTCGTTAGACCTATGCATTGTTGAAACTATTCTGTTTTCAGATTCTGCATGGCAACATAATTTAAATGTCGTGTTTACTTGAACACTTAGTTGAACATAGCACTCAGTCACGAGTTTGATTCTCTTTAATCTGCCTTGTCTTCAAATATCATCTTTGGGACTGTGGAGGTAATCGAGATGCATGCACGCAAGATTGTAGATGAAGCCTGTTAAACCTGAACACAGTTCATTCACCTGTACTATATTACTTAATAAGCTTTACTGAAATTATTAAACTGAATCTGTGTTCCTTCACATTACACATGCAATCCAATTTTAGAAAATGACAACAATCAATTTTTCTCAGATCACCAGAAGTCCAAAACAGGGGTATCAGTGGCCCCACAAAAAGGACTTGCGTCCTCCAAAATTTTTTTTTAAAAAAAATTCTCACATTGGACAGCGATGAGAAATCTTACCCATGAAAACATAGGGTCAATTACATTGGTCAATTACACTTGTATGAAAAACAAGGAATGTCATAATTTCAAACAAAACGAGGGAGAAAGATACTACCCGGCCTGATTCAGTATTACTAAGATACCAGATTACTCTTCTATTGAATTTCAAAACAAAACAGATGCACGAAAATAGCCGCAATAACGATAATCATTTATTCAGTTTCTTGGTTCCCCTTTATGAGCGATGTAAAATATCATCATTTCCGATGAACTGGAGTTTAGTATTCCACTCCGATACACTCAAGCCCTCTCAAAATGATGTCCAAATGCATTGATTGTTCCAACGAGCGTCAATTGCTGCTGCTAAAGGTGTTTTACCCCATTGAGAAATCATTTGTCACTCAGTTGAATTACGTGGACGATACGTAACTAACAACGCCGGGGAAGCTAAGTGAAACTGAAACTTACCGGTTTCAGTGGTGTAAATAAAGTGGTTGGATGATGGTTTTGCGTGTTCTAATGTAAATTAAAACACGCTTTCAACAATAGAAGATTTTACTGAAAATCCAAAAATGATCTCAGAGGGTTATTTTAGGCTGTAATTACCTCCGACAGTCTAGTCTATTCGTTACAGTTAAGTAGAGTCGTTGAACCACAATCAGCGATTGACAAAAATTTGGTTTCTAACTACGTTTTGTTCTCTAATTAAATAGATTCGTCAAATGTCAAACAGGAAAGCCTCAACTGTGAGCATTGTTGTCTCACTAGTCACCTGCTTTCACATACTGTCAAAGTGTACTTTGCGGACCAGGTGGACTCTAGCCTTTTCTTCGATCTTGTTTGAGATAAACAGCTTTAGTAGTTGACCTTTCTGCTCAAATCTCAGTGCATTTCCTTCAATCTCCAATCTGTTGAGAATGCATACATGTCGCCTATGACCTTAATTGTGTGCAGATGGAAAGATATCAATAGTTTTATAGTTACTGTCCAAACGCGAACAGACAAAACTGCGTGTGTACGGTCATTCCTGTCAAGAACTTTCAGTTGGAAATTCTGACACTGTCAATTGCTCTTGCCACAATTTGACATTGAGCTTTACATATTCGTTAATTGGACGTGATATACCGGTACGGCCCCCGGTGTCTTATATGTTTCTTATATTTGTGATAAAGGTAATGGAGTTCCTGCTTATTTTGTCAAAAGTTTAGTTTTATTGTATTTATTGATTCTGTATACGTGTAGTCGATGGTTAAAAAGTAGTAATTTCAAAACTTAGTCAGAGTCGGAATATAGTCATAGTCCCAATCAGACTGTCAACAAACACGTCTTATCAAATCAACGACATAAATCTTTTTTTTTTAAAGTTTTTGGGGGGACATAAGTCCCTTTCGTAGGGCCACTGATACCCCTGTTTTGGACTTCTGGTGACATCTGCTCTGGGTTTCAAAGCCAGGGTGGATGTCTCGCTTGCACGCTTTCTTGCCTGCGCACTAGTCCTCAGATTCACCTCTGGTGTGACACCTGCTGACTGTATAGAGGTCAGCATGGCAGCCGAGCCTTTTTGATCCACATACCTGCAAACGTCTCCGCAAGCATTGGTGGAGGCTCGGGGCTCAAACCCACGACCATCCGTGTAGCAAGCACAAGGCTGTAAACCGTTCGGCCACTCCGGTTCGGCTTACGACATAAATTATTGTAATTATGTTAGTAAACACATCTTGTGTGACCGTCGTAAATAGCCCAGAATAAACCAGAATGCCTGTTTCATCAAAGAAAAAATCACAAAAAGGCTTCAGAAATCGAGGCTTCTTTTTTGAGGCATACAATACCAATAGATATATTTTTCAGGGTTAACACTGCTCAGAGCATTCGGTTGTTTGTTTTATTCATAAAGGGAGTTTATGATTAACTTGCCTCAAACCAACTTGCACTTGAGCTGTGATGCTTGCAAAAAAATAACATCGGAGAGCAAAGCACAACTGTAATGATTGTGAACAGAATCTCACGTCGTCTGCAAGTAATTGTCAATGGAAACAAACATCAGGAAGTGACAGAATTTTACTTGGTGGCTAATTTTGGTGCTCTACATCTTTGTTCTTCATCTTTAACACTTGCATAGTGTGGAACAGTCACCGCGTGAGCCGTCTGGGTTGTCTCAGACCAAGGGTCTTTGATCCAGACCTTGGGCTGGGTTTAAGGAACAAATGCCGAGTAAGAGGGCTGGGTTGCCTCAGACTAAGCTCTAGATCAAAGGCAACCTGATCTTACAAGGTGATTGTTCCTATTTTAATCCACCAAAAATGTATTTTAAAGATAAATTGTAATTTTTTGCCAAACCTATTTAGGCAACCCAAAGTCTAATTATCTAATTGAGTGTATAAAATTCATTTTCAAGTAGAAAAATGAGCTTTCTTGTTCACCAGGTTGCTATCTTGGATGCCCTTGGCAACGGGCTGGGTTAGCTCACTAAGCCAAGGCAGGCTTGGTTGCCTTTGGCCCACCCAATCAGAGGCTCAGAAGGGGTGTTTGGTTGTCTCATACAATGTTTATATGCAAATTAAGGTCTGAGGCCACCTAACATGCCGTGGCGGTTAGAATAACCAAACCCTAACCAAGACAAACCTAGACCAATATACAAGGTGATATATGCTATAAATTAAAATAATTCAAAAAAACTTTCAAAATCATTTGTTTTGACTGTATGGTCTGCCATGTTGGTAACTAGGGGCAAGGGGTTGGGTGAGCCTCAACCCAGTCCTCTTGAACTGGGTTGGACCTAACCAAGCCTGGGCAGGATGGGTTGGGTTAAAAATGCACAACCTAAAAGGCCTCAGTATGTTCGAATGAACAGTCAATGTCTGTTGTGTAATGGTCACCGAGGACTGCCTCCGCAAAGAATCAGCCTATTGATTGGATTCGGGGACATTCCATACTTTCATGGCATGTAGCATGCAGTGCGACTTTATAAGTTACATTCTAGTTAGGAGGTTAGTCCTGTCTCTGGTCTTGCTGAGGTGAGTAAGAACTTACCGAGGACTTGGCCGAGGTGAGTTCAAACTCACTGAGGCAAGACCAGAGACAGGACTAACTGACTTGCTAGAATGTAACGTTTTTATCACATACCAACATGACATTGCTTAGCAACAATGATGCAAAAGTAGGTTCGAAAAGTAAGTTCGAGTTTGAACTCACTTTTTGGCACCTTGTCAGGTCTCAAAACTACTTCTGCAACATTCAGTGAATGAGGAGCCATTCATACCATTCATATTAGTAAGTTCAAGTCTTTGACACACTCATTAACAACCAATTAAAAGCTCTGATTGCGCCCCGGTATGTGATAAGTTCTTTTGTCTACTTGTGTAGTAGTAACTTTTCTTACCTTCATCTGGTTCTGGATGTGAAGATTTCAGTGCTTGTGCGGTTTCATCTGTAGGTTCATTGTCATCGCATTTCAATAGGGTAAAAGTACCATTTAGGGTCAAAATGACAAAGTAATTCCTCCAGTGCATTGTTCAAAATCTCCAAAAGCTATGTAAACCAATCGTCGTATTTTATCCAAATTACTGAGGAAGCACAGATGATAAATAAATTTAGATTCCAAATTATTTTTGTATTATCCAGGCTTATTATACAGGATTTTCTCAAACACTTTCCCGAGAAGGGTGCACCAGAAACCAACCTGTGTTAGATCCATGTTTTAATGTCACTGACTAATCTCATAATGAATCAGATACTTTCCAATCAAGGTGGCTAGAAATCCTAAGGGTTCATGATCTCCCTTTGACTTCTTCATCCGCGATGTCCATAACATGCAGAAACTCCACGACCCGGAGGGCATACAGTGGAAGCCTTTCTGTTGACCCACTGTGGACCTAAGCAGAACTTTGGGTGTCCACTTGTATTAGCCGATCAACACGTCGTATTACGTCCGGTTTCAGGATCCATTAAAATCTACTTTACAGCTCAGTCGATCTGAATCCTGGTTCCTGCCCTGCAAAGTAAAAGAGTAAATCTTACTGAGGCTGCTTTTTCGTACCACGTGCTTTTTATTATGCATTCGATTCTATCTACATTTGTTCACCTGGAGAAATTCCTAATCATGTTATCAAAACACAAAGTATGTGCGATAAGATCTTTTACCAAGATATAATTGAGTTTGACTAAAAGCCATTGGCAATTGGCAGCTTACGAGGATTATTAGTTGAAATTGGCTTTTAAGAGAGAGGTGATGCTACCTTGAGCTCCAAAAGTCAATAATATCCAGTTCAGTTCAAAGGTTCAACCAAATCAATGGATTATTATCATAAGGATTTATAAACGATAGCGTATCCACCGTGGTCGCATCTTACAAATGACATGTGTTTACTATTTGAAGATGCCTTCTTTATTTGGTAAAGTACAGAGGGCCATGCAGCTTCCTTGTGGTCAGGAAATACTGCTTTTATTCAACGGATATGATTTACACGGCCTAAGTTAAACTAGGGAAATCCTTCACAATTAAGTTTGTTGTTTTGTGTGGACTGGTTTATTTCTTTTTCTCTTTCTTTTCGCCAAAGGTGTGCATACAATAGGTTCTTGGTACCAGACGAAATCATTAAAATATAATTAAGTGTGATAGGCAATGACTTTAAACGGCAACAAACCAAATACAAAAAACAGGATCTTTTGACTTTTCTGTTCTCTTCCTGCCTTCAAAAATAATTTGTATCCAATAAATTCTCATCAGCTGGAAACGTTTGATAGTCTTTCTCACCACCTTGAAGTAAACATGTCCAGCTGCATGAGTCCCACTTATCCTTGATGAACTCTTCATTTTAATAGAGCTAAACCTCAGGTTAAATAAGGAAAATGATGTCTGTTATTTAGTTTCTTCCTGAAATCGGGCAAATCTCTCTGTTATTTAGGTGTAAAAGGGTCTTTACACATTCAATACTTTCGTTCTGGGTAACATTTTGATCAATTGTCTCCTTATGTAATATGTATTCCTTTTTAAAATTATTAAGGATGATTTTGTGAAAACAAGTTTGGTAGTAAAGCGAAAAAACTATTCACAAAAACTTAATTCACAAAAATTTTGTTGTCAGGAAATACTGTTTTTATTCAACGGATATGATACTCGCGGTGTAAGACAAAACAAGGGAAATCCTTCACAATTAAGCTTGTTGTTTTGGTGTGGACTGTTTTGTTTCTATTTCTCTTTCTTGTCACCAAAGGTGTGCATGCAATAGGTTCTTGTAACCTGAAGAAATCATTAAAAAAAGTTAAGCACGGTAGACACAGACCCTAAACGGCAATAAACCAAACACAACAGATAAGCAAAAGAGAGCATGTAACTTGATATTCAGAGACACGACACATTTTTCTTAATAATCATAATACAGTACCCAAAAAGATAACAAGAAAACAATGAACGAATCTTTTCACTTTTCTTATCCGTTCCTCTTCTTGCTTTTCTTCAAAAATTATTTGTGTCCAATGAATTCTCCCCATTGGGAAATATTTAAATAGTCCTTTGCACCACATTGAAGGAAACATGTCCAGCTGCATGAGTCCCACTTATCCTTGATGAACTCTTCATTTTAATAGAGCTACGTAAAGGACAGGTTATTAAATGGAGAAAGTGATGTCCGTTATTCAGGTTCTACGTGTCTTCTGGCAAGTCTGTCTTGTTATTTTGGTGAACAAGGATCTACACACATCCAATACTTTTGTTCTGGAAACATTTTAATAAATTGTCTCCTTGTGTTAATGTGTATTTATTCTTAATTATTTCAAAAGGATCGTTTTGCGAAAACAAAAAAAAACAACTTAGCAGTAAAGCCAAGAAACTGAATTCACGAAAAACTTTAATAAATGTAGTATTTGAACAGAACGTTTTCAGTGTCTTTGATTCAGGAGAATTCAAGATATAATTAGATGTTTACACTGACTTGATCTCAACACAATCAACAGTCATGAAAATAAAGAAAATAAATGATCACGTAGTAAACTCTAGTCACCTGTAAATGTAAGACTTCATGTTTTTGTGATTAATATCATATTTTATGATTAATAAGGTTCATTAGCATTCTTCCTCACTAAAGTTGCACTTTATATCCTTTGATGACGAAGACTACCTTCCATTCACTTCGTCTAGATTTAGACATTTTCAATTTATGGCACTGACTTATCGTTGATTACTTCCTGACCAGTCTCGTTATTCTTGAAAATTCTTGTGATGAATAGATTCTGATATATGTAATAATTCCAAATACTGCAGAATTCTACATATCAAATTTACATTTGGGGCCATTTGCTTTATCTGTGTGGACAAATCATGCCAGTCACGACAAAATGAGGACAGCTGCGCCCTACTGCTATGTAACAATAATGAAACCCACGGGGGATTAACTTCAAGGTATCGTAGAACATGCGATCGGAAATATTTCACTGATCAAGCGAAGTAAGGACACAAACCATGCCAGTTGCGACCAAATGAGGACAGCTGCACCCTGTTTGTGTACAGCCATGACATCTGCACAGAAATTGTGGATTTTGGTCTGCATCTGCCTCACGGTACCAACATTTTTCTCATTTGCATTGTAGCTTGAGGAAAAATTGACAATATTACAATATTAATAATAGCTTTAAACCACCCCCCCCCCCGTCCCGACCTCCCTACTTCCAGAAAATCATGGATACGCATCCAAGGAGTTAAGGCAAAGCAAGGCATTGAAAAGATTTCTACACTCACCAAAATAGCGCCCATGTGTGTACCGCGTGTGTCCTAGTTCACATACGTATTCTATTTATATCTATGATAGCGCCTTATTTCTGTCATTACGGGATATCAATGCTAAAAATATTAAAGCAGAATAAATTTGTAGTTAAATTGTTTGGCTCATATCCATAATCAATATTACTAAAATCAGAAATGTTTGTTTGTTTGTCCCAATGCTTTGAGGCACAGATTCTGATACGACCGGATCAGAATAAAGAGTTGATAACATCACAGTAATAGGTCTTCGTGAAATTCATTTCTTCCCTATATAATTTCAGTAGAAATTCAGACAGCATAATTGCTCGACTTTCCTATTGCTCATATCAATTACACATGTGTGAATATTTTCAGTTGATAAAATACAGAGAATGTCCCGTGAAATAATTTCTTCCATATCTAATTTGAATTGATACTGATGCATCTAAGTTTCCTTTTTAATTCACGTTAATTATGTGCACACAGCAGTATTATTGATTCCTATGTTAAATTAGGTTGAATTATCGTTTTATCATTTTGTTTTTTTCCCATTTACTAACTTTTCCATCACAAAGATCTTCATTAACAAGCGTTCTTATTGAACTAACCCGCAGGTCTTACAATCTATTGATCAAGATCAATCTTTAATCAATGATGACTCGTGAAAAAATAATGAACAATACAAGGCTACTAAATGGCGATGATTAAGCTTTAACTACAATTAAATGTACACTGTTCGTGTGGAGAACTTAATGAAACGAATGAGGAAATAAGAATTTTTTGCTTCTATGTTGTGCGTAACCTGAGAGATGATTCAGCAAAAAGTATTAGTGGAAGGCCTAATTTTACTAAATATCTTCTGATGCCAGTTTTAGTGCATTGCAGGGACGCAGGTTATTGGTTCCGCCATTCCTCCCATATCTGCTGCTGTATGTCATAAATGGATACTTTCATTTTGTGGCGCTCAACATAAACCTTGCAACTATATCCGACAACTCACGACGTCATCACGCCTCAGAAATTTATCCCCGCCCACCTTCACACAACTTCGTTTTCGTATTAGGAAGTTGGCACACAAATCCTTAACTAATGCCAGAATATGTCACTTCTACACTTAACTAAGCAAAAGAATTAGCTATCTCATGCGAAAGTCTCTCCCGAATACAAGTTGTTGCGGCATGTGTGTACTAAATGCCGTGAAAACTGACTGGGAGAAAATCCTGCTCAAGAATGGCATTTCTTTTACAGTCTCTTGTCGTAACTTCTCCATTTTTCTTTTGCTCTAATTACTTTTCTATACGTACCAACCCAGCATTAAATGGAGTATTACATACCGCAATCATGGGAAAAACAAACGTGCTACAATAAAACTTAATTTTCCATAGTGATCAGAACGTGCGTAAAAATAATGCAAGTAACACAAGGATTTTTCCTATTTTCCATATCAACTTATGTTTATAAATGGACTGAAACTAACTTCTGTTTGTTCGAGAGGTTGATTACCTTCGTTTTGGTGATCTTCAAAATTTCCCTTTTTTCACAAGACAAAAATGTTAAACAATAATTAATCGTTCGAAGCATCCTGAGTGCTGTTCAATCAAGAGAAATGCCTCATTTTCATTACTTTAATGGCCAATTGCTTTTAAGTTCTGAACATATCTGTCGACAAAACCTTCATTGGAACCAACATTACGAATCCGTCAGCGTACAATAAAATAACCATGTAGCTTACAGGGGGTAAATAATTTACCAACAGCAGTCGTTCCTACTACAAAAGGTCTTCTGGGAAAAATTTACATGAACAGTTGTAGCTGCTTCTCGGGTTCTATTATACCCACTCTTATTTCTAACTAATACAAAATTAACCACCTTACCCTTTTCTTGACTTTTTAACATTTACATTTATGCGCCGGAAAGTTGCGTTTTTTTTCAGATTAATGAACTTCACTTGAAAGTTTTAAACGGCATTACAAAAAGAAACCTTAAGTCTCATTCAGACCAAGCGATAGCGTGAGAGGGAGCGAGAGTGGCATCACTTGGTCTGGCTAGTGGCAAAAAATCAAATGGGTTCTGGACCCATTTTCTAGCAATGCTGCTAGTGATGCAGCTCCTACTCCCATGCTATTGCTATAGCTTGGTGTGAATGCTGCAATTGAGATCAATGTATTCCTTTCCAAACGGGATGCCGCTCTCGCTGACGCTATCGCTTGGTGTGAATAGACCCTTAACTAACTAAGATCCAGTTTTTGCGATGTCACGATGGTTGCACGAAGAAGTGCTCTTATCAACACATGTCATTCTTATATCGTAGCCCTCCTTGATGATATACTTTTTCATCTTGCGAGGTGAAAAAGTTAGCTGGTTCCGTGGAATCATTGCAGAAATAAGTGTCAATTTTCGTACATGGCACAAGCAATTTGGCACAATTTATCTGTGCTCCTTCCTCAGAATAAAAGAGATTTGGAAAGGCACGAGACAGCAACAATCTCTTTGATCGCATTGAAACTCCCTTCAGGCTTTATTCGACAAGGACAAATCTAGGAGTTCAATCAACACAAATGATGGTCCATTTTGAAACCTTTGCACTATCAACTAACAATTTCTATTAAGTGTGGCCATACAGCTGTTTTGTCGCTGCCTTTGAAAGTAATCAGCCTGGAGTTGAAAAAAAGTAGGAATCACTGCCTCCAAGGGATCTTTAAGTACACTACTGCAGTAATATTTAATGGTCAGGCAATGGTTGTAAAGAATCACCAGAAGAACGTATGTTCATCTGAATGTTAAAAAGTTCTTTACAGTATTTTTGCACAATATGAAATTCTGTTGAACTTGAAAAGTGTCAAATTGTTAACACCAAGTTATTAGACCTGAACAGCTTGATTCATTCTAACATTGAAAAGTCTTTTATTGTTAACACTTTGCTACTAAAACCTGTGTAGTTTAATTGATTTTAACACTTGTGACAAGGTTAATACTTTTGAAATATCCTCAGGACTGACAAACTTTTTGTTGGATATATTTTGGCTTCTTTGTTCTTATTTGAAGGTGAAAAAGGTGGTTAAGGTTGCTAAGGTTTCTGATGCCTCCTACTCAAAGTGATTGTGTGTATCAATTGACAAATCAGCAACTTGTCTTATTAACCTTCTTCTGATCAATTACTTATGATTAAAAATTAAATTAAATTACTGAAAAAAAATTACAGCTTTGGTGTCAAGATCAGGCAAGAGGTCTGAACATTACTTTGTGTGAAACAGCATTTGTCCATCCATGTAATTAATCAAACCTGGTCTGTCATTAAGTACGTGTATTCAGCTCATTTTTTGCTAATTATAGGGTTAGTATGACAGTGATCATTTACGAACTAATTTTTCACTGACCATTGTCAGTAGCAGCTCCCGCAATGAACGAAACATTTGTACTGTAATACTCAATCCATGCGGTACTGTAAGTATCAAAGAAATGGAGAGTGGGACAACTGGTACTTCCTCACATCATCCAATTTCAAATGTTCAGAGTGAGAAATACAAATGTACGTTCTTCATGATGTTTCTTCCACAATTTTTTTTTTATGTTTATTTGCCATGAGAATATTTTTAAGCAAATTTCACAGGTTTTACATCAATGCAGGTTTATCACAAGGCAAGTACATTATCGTAGCATTTAATGCTCTGTCCATTAATGCTACTCAGTACGACCCAAATAGATATGCTGGGAACTTAAACTTCGCCAAGTAGCTTTTTTAACCTATGATCAACCAGCTGAACAGACCATTGAACAACAATCGCTTTTTTTTTTCAAAATACATTTTAGACCAATTGGACCAATTTATCTAAATGATTTCATAGTTGCCTCACTTACCTACTGATGCTAACTATCAAATTGCCCAAACTATCAATTTAGACATCACCATAAATTGTATTGCAGTAATTCTGAAAAGTTGGATGGCATTGATAGACACCTGTCCATAAATGAGTAGCCTCACTATTATACTATTTTAGTGACCTAACCCTAGATGCAGAAATAACCATCAGATGAATTGGTCTAAAATTTATTTTGAAAAAACCCGATTGGGAAAGTTGCCGAGCAATCAAGAATTGCACGATTTTTTTGTGTAGATTCGATGCATCTGAGATTCGATGTTTAATGAACCAAGTTGAGCACTGTGAACAACAAACTCCTTTCTCACTGATTATGACATTTCTTTTGACACATTTGAGGAAGGTGCCAAATTGAACTTGGTCCATTTTCTTTTCATTTATTTATTTATTTTTATGTGTATTTTACCATTCCGCATGCAAGGTATTATCAATTTCTGTCGCCTATTTTAGTCGGCCGCCGATTATGATAGAACATTAATCGAAAGTGCTATTATGGTCAGGCAAGAAAGATGTTTCGCCACGTAGGAGCTCTCATGACTTCAACACAATCGTGTTTTCCCGTAATTGCCAGATATGCCATATCTGACAGATCTGGCATTTTTGTATTTCAGTTTAAATTTAATTTTCTTATTCGTTTCTTGACATATCAGTTCTTTTGATAGTTATTATTAATAAAAAGTTACAGTTGCATATCCCACAAAAATTTCATTGCCTACTGTAAATTTAACAAAGAGAAAAAATGTAAAGAAGAAATTGCCATATCTGTCAAATTTGTATTGCTGGTAATTTACGAAAAACACGTTTACTTGTCATTTCATTTGCCTTCGAGAAAACAAATGCGAAATCGAAAGATTTCGCTTGAAAATAGGTTAATTGTATTCGGTCCTCCTGGTGAGCATCACAATGTCAACAACAATAAGACAATTCGCAAACATGGTCAATGATCATTTCGTCTTGTACACAAACATTATTAGCGTGAGATAACCGAGCCACGGACAACGTTAATGTGCTTTCTGTGACCTTGGTATTCATTAAGTGAATAATCAGCCACGGAACCTTTTCTGGAAGGCACAATATGTATGCACACTGGTTTTCAGTTGCTGATGCTATAGAATCTATTGGTGATTACTCCAAAAAAAAATCTATGGCAGCTTGCACTGTACCTCTGAAGGAAATAAGATCAAATCCAAAAGAAAAATATTTTTCTCACGGCAGTACCAAAAATAGAAAAGGTGAAAAATTATCCCAGTTGATCTGACATCATCTCCTTTGGAAAAAAACTGTCTGGTGGTTTTTTCTTGTTTTCACATTTTACACTAAGAAAGCACATTTTTTACAAGCCAAATGTCAAACTACCTTAACAAAGTTTTTAGTACTGAGGAATCACAGTTACCTTGTAACTTCGTCTGTGTTGGAAACCTACTAATGTACGGCGGAGTGAATGTATGCCACAAGGCAGAGAAGCCTAATTAAATGTGCCATGACTATCTTGACAGACCAGTTTCCGGAGCTTGCAATCAATGGAGGAGTTTTTTTTCAAAAATTAAGATCTCGCAGAAGTTATACACATTTCTGCGGTGTCTTCAGGAAATTTGTCTTCAATTTAACCATTTACTGTAGCAGTCACACGTCTTGGTCTTGTATGGCAAGCACTGGCAAATTCTGGTTTTATTTGGAAAAAAATAGAATATTGTGCTCTACGGTTTTTCAGATATGAGTACCAATAGATACCTGTCCCTGATTATTCTCCTGGACTAAAACCTTAAACTACATCTTCTAGAAATGGCTGGTAACATTCTGATTGGATGAGATTTGTGCACAAAACAATCCAGAAAGGCAATACTCTGAATCCAATAGAAGTTCTGTAATATTATATGTACATACAAATATTGAAGACTTGTGAAGAAGAATAGCAATTACTTCCAGATCAAAAAAAAACGACAGACAAAAATGATTATTTACGTTACGTTAATGAGATGTAATACACTGAACTCGGTTGCCAAACAAACTGAAACCACCGACCTAAAATGTTATCAACAAACGGCAAGACTATTATGTCGAGCGAAAAGTTTTCATAAAGGCTACTTTGTCCTTGACCTGTCGGTCTTATGGCTCGTTCACACTGCACGGAACTGGGACCGGGACAGGGACCGGAAAAAAATGGGTTTGTATATATTATGCAGAACTGTTCACATTGCATTAAG